>BLSH010304626.1:492904-509638 GCA_018402905.1 Glandirana rugosa | reverse complement strand
TGCCTTACAGAAAGTGTATCATTGCCTTGCTGTTCTGGATAACACTGAGTATGCTTCTTGACATATGATTCAGCAATCATTTTAGGACTGAATATTAGTTTACAACTCCAAACGGTATATATTTTCTGTTGCTCACCTTCACCAAGCCTCTGGATGCAACAACTGGTAAAACCTGGTCTAAAGACTTGCCTGCCACGGACTTCTCT
This sequence comes from Glandirana rugosa, assembly GCA_018402905.1. Classification (NCBI taxonomy): domain Eukaryota; kingdom Metazoa; phylum Chordata; class Amphibia; order Anura; family Ranidae; genus Glandirana; species Glandirana rugosa. Next base: position 509,432 of record BLSH010304626.1, on the reverse strand, counting down.
ACCACCTTATCAGAGGGATACAGGAAAACACTCAGAATCTGCACCAATGAACTCTGGAGGGAAACACAATTCAAGATTATTCATAGGGCATACAACCCTTTATATACCACAGGAACGCCACGAAACGAAAAAAATTGCCCCTGATGCAAAACCCAGAGGCCGTCTCTACTTCATCGCCTCTGGAATTGCCCATTAATTGTTTCCTTCTGGCAGCGAATCATAGAATATATAAAAGAAGTAACTTCAGTTAGCATCCCATTAGACCCGTAGCTCATACTTTTTAGCTCAGAGCCTAACCCCCAAACAGTCCCTACTGGAACTCCTCCCATTACTCAAGGCACCCGCCTTCACCAATGGATACATATCTGCCTATTAGCCTCCAGAAAAGCTATCCTAAAACACTGGATGGCACCTACTCTTCCAAAGTTGGTTGAAACACAAAATCAACTAATCCTCTTGCTTCGAAGGGACCTTCTGAACATTTGGACCACCCCATATCTTACAAACCTACATGTCTTCCGGAGATGGCGAGCCTTCATTAATAAAACCTTTAACGAAAATTTGTTGAATGACCTTAGACTTTTTCTAACCCTGGATCAAGATGAAGTTTTTTGTGGACTTCCCCTCCATAGGAGTGGGCCTGGACTCACATCCCCCCTCCCCCTTTTGACCCCTCATCACACCCTATTATACAGAGCTCTCAGGAGCATAACCCACATACCAGAGACCTTCCCTGATGAACTCTACCACCCTTTTTGGGCTAAATATACTCTGGTAAATATACCCTTCACCCTTCTTACATTTATCCGCTATGTTTACCACAGGCTAACCCCAATTAGTTAGCAAACCGATACTTGTTGTTTAATTTGGAACCTGATACAAACCCTTCCCTAGTTTTGGATGAGGATGGGGCCTTCCCCCTCTCTCCCCCGTCTTTGGGGGGGGCGGAGATGCCCTGGTCGACCCGTGTTATCCGAAGTTACCTGATTAAGCCACCATCAGGTTTAAGCGCGCATCTTACCCCCCCTTTTTCCCCTATCCCCCCTAACCCCCCCTTTTTTACTCCCCCCCGTGTTCCTACTTTGCAAAAATGTTATCTCAGCTAACATATATATCTGCTTGTTATTATTATGATTATTGTTCTATTGCTGTATTGCGCTGTTAAGAAATGGTTTCTCTCTCAAATCAACTCTATGTACAAGATTGTTTTCTTTTGTGAATACCAAATAAAATGAATATATAAAAAAAAATCTGCGTCCATATCTCCCCTCAGGCCAGCAAGCTTACATCAAGCTGATAGCGATGAAGGGCAAAGACCCTATGGAACCCGGGTCTTACTGACCTATATCTCTTCTTAATGTAGACTCAAAACTCCTGTCCAAAATAATTGCCACCCGGCTTGCGACCATCTTGACAGATTTAATTCATCCGGCCCGGGCTGGATTTGTCAAAGGCAGATCGGCGGCGGTCAACATTAGAAAAGTTATAGCGGTTAAAAACAACCCCTCCAAAGACACAGCTATACTTACTCTTGACGCCGAGAAGGCTTTTGACAATGTAAACTTTGACTGGCTATTTAAAACCCTTGAGGCCTTCAGCTTCAGGGGCAAAGTAATCCACTTTGTCAAAAGCCTATACTCCAGCCCCTCAGCCAGAGTAGTAGCAGCAGGACTAATTTCTGACTCCATTCCTTTACACAAAGGGACGAGGCAGGGATGCCCCTTGTCCCTGCTCCTATTCAACATTGCACTAGAACCTCTTTCCCGCCTCTTAAACATACATGCCCCCTTGCACGGAGTCCAAATAGGCAAGGCACAGCTAAAGACTGCGCTTTTCGTGGATGACATACTAATTTTCACGGCCAATCCCCAAAAAGACATACCCCAAATACAGCAAATATTTCAAACATTCCAAAAATGTGCTGGTTTGAAAATAAATTTCAGCAAGAGCGAGATCTTACCCCTCAATTAACAGGAGAAAGACTCATGGATCCACTCTACACCTTTCAAAATCGCACGCCAGCACATAACATACCTGGGAGTGAACATTGGAAAAGACCCTGCCTCTATCTACTCGCTAAATTACCCCCCCTTAATTAAAATAAATGTTGGTGAATTGGAGGCATGGAGGGGCCTTCCCCTTTCGCTCTTTGGGAGATGTCATCTGTATAAAATGGTAAGCTTCTCTCGCCTTCTATACCCTATGCAGCCTCTGTGTTTCCACAGCAACCTGTTTATTATTATTTTTTTTTTTTTTTTTTTTTTTTTCCTTTTCCAAAGCTTTATTGAAGAATATATTCAATTACAATCATGAAAAGCCATCTGTGGCGTACATCTACTGTACAAATGACCTAAAGGTCAACAGTTTGATAACTTAAATACCAATTCTTTCCATCAACCTATTATCCGAAGGTGTAGGATAGTTAGATTTCTAGCAAAGGGTAGGAGAGAAGGTAGGGTGAGGCACATAGGAGAGAATAAAGGGGTAGAGTAGACATGATAGAGGAGAGTCTCTATCACCATTCTTATTAGGCTTTAAAATACTAAGATATATGCATAGTTAGGCTATGGCCCATTGAGCGCTCCTAGGTCTCTAGCCCGAGTCTGACCAGTGGTGTTCTTTCTCATAGGGTTATGTATCTATGAAATGAGAATTTTATTTGTCAATGTTGAGTGAATTTCTGGGGCTCACAAGCCATAGTTGCCAGTGTCTAAAGAATTTGTGGGTGGATAGGTTTTTTTTTGCAAATAGGTACTCCATTAATGCGTTGTCATTAATTGTGTTGATTATTTCCCCCACTCTGGGTATATCTGCCTGTAACCAATGTCGGGCGATGGCTACTCTGGCAGCTATTAAAATATGTGTCACTATTGAGTGGCAGGATGAGGGCCAACTCGTGATTTCGAGACCAAAGAGCGCCATCTGTGGGGATAGCTTCCTCTCCAATTTAGTAATATCTTGCAATAAAGTCTCTATTTCTGTCCATGTTTTTTTAATTTCAGGGCAGTCCCACCAGATATGAAATAGGTTTCCTTCTTCGTTACAATTCCTCCAGCATCTACTGGAGTGGTTGGGGGATATCCTGGACATCTTCGTGGGAGTGAAGTACCACCTGTGAAAAATTTTCATGAGGTTTTCCCAATGGGAAATGTTCCTGGAGGCATGTATGAGGAGCTTAATTGAGCTGATCCAGATGGGTATCGGTGTCTGGCTTTGTAAAGTTTTATTCCAATACTGGAAGGGTAAGGAGTTGTCGTCCTGGTTATGGTTTTGCAAGGTGCCGTATAGAAAGGATACCCCCCTTGTCTTGGAATTAGATCCATGGTAGAATTCCATTATATGTTTTGAGATTTTGTTTGAGGTCATTGGGATACGTGAAAGGATATGCCGTGTTCTGAGGTAGATGAAAAAGTCTCTGTTGCTAAGTTCATATTGGTCTTTTAGTTGTTGAAATGTTGCAATTTGGTTTGTATAGAAGAGGTTTCCTATTCTGTCGATTCCGTTTGAGCGCCATTTATGTATTGGGAGGTCTGGAGATATGATGTTTAGAGCTTCTATCGGGAGATTGTATAGGGCTTGCCTGTTTATCCCAGCAGGAGCTTGAGTTAATGATTTCCATACTTTGGAGGCTCCGTTCAGGGTTGGTAAAGGGAGCCGGTTGGGGGTAAGTCCCACCCATAGTGCTGCCAAGTAGAGGTTGGGCTTGTGCCCAATGGCATGGGCTTCGATCAGTGTCCAAGGCATTTGTGAGTTCATGTTCCAAAGTTTCTTCAATTGGTCAATTATGGTGGCCTTATAGTAGATCTGTAGATCTGGGACCCCTAGGCCTGCATTGTCTTTGGGGACGGTTAGACTTTGAGACTTAAATCTGGGCTTCCGTGCTGCCCATATAAATTTGTTTATGATCGACTGCATTCTTTTAATGTCTGCTTTTAGGAGTGGTAGTGGTAACGTTCTAAACAAGTACAAGACATGAGGTAATAGGAACATCTTGGACAGGGCTATTCTTCCTGCCCAAGATGCTCCTCCTGTTAGTAGATCTTTGATTATTACATGTAGTTTCTGTTCAAGTAAATTAAGGTTCATTCTAAGAAGGTTAGATGAGGGGGAGACCAGCTGAATGCCTAAATACAAAAGCGATGAATTAGGAGCCCAGGAGAAAGGGGCAATAGCGTCTATGTTTGATTTCATCTGTGGTGGTATGGCTACCCTAAGCATGGCCGATTTTGAGGTGTTCAGTTTGTAATAGGAAATTTGGCTGAAGTTTTGCAATGTTTCACATAGATGAGGAAGAGAGTTTATGGGATTGGTAAGCCAAATAATTATGTCGTCGGCGTAGAGGCCTATTTTGTGTGTGGATTGGCCGATCGATATGCCCTGAATATCTTGGTGTTCCCTAATAGCTTGTGCTAGAGGTTCTATTGCTAATGCAAATACTAAAGGGGACAGGGGGCACCCTTGTCTCGTCCCATTTGTAATTTTAAAGGGGTCTGAAAGCACTCCTGAAGTGAGGACTTTTGCGCTAGGTGATGAGTATAAGCCCATAATTGCTTGTAATAGTTTCCCCCGTATTCCAAAGGCTGAGAGGGCTTCTTTCAAATATGCCCAGTTGACTCTATCAAACGCCTTCTCTGCATCTAGGGAAATTAGCAGAGAAGGCGTTTGATTTTGCTCGGCCCAGTGGAGTAGGTCAATGAATCTTCGTGTTCCATCTGATGCTTGTCTAGATGGAATGAACCCTACCTGGTCCGGGTGTATCAGGGTAGGGATATATTTGGCTATTCTTGTGGCTAGCAGTTTTGTGTATATTTTGATATCTGTATTAAGGAGTGAAATGGGACGATAATTGGCTGGGTCTTGTGTGGGTTTACCTGATTTGTGTATCGTTATTATAGTAGCCTCTAGGTTTTCCGGTGGAATGTCTCCTGTTGCTAGAAATTCGTTGTAGAGGGAAGTTAATTTGGGGGCTAGTTGATCCTGAAACAGCTTATAATACTCATTTATGAACCCATCCGGACCAGGGGCTTTGTGTGCGGGGAGGGCTTTTATTCCCTCAAGTACTTCATCAATCGAGAATGGTAGGCTTAGTTCCTGCAACTGCTCTTGGGACAATTTTGGTAGTGTTAGGTTTTTTAAGAATTGTTTAATTAGTTGTTGGGTGGGCTGCGGTTCATTAGGGGCCTGTGCTAGGTTGTAGAGTTTGGAATAGAAGGTACTGAAACAATCCGCTATCTCTTTCGGGTTACTTAGCCTTTGATTTTGTTCGTTTATAAGGAAAGGAATTTTCGATTGGGCTTCCCTGCGTTTGTACTGTTGTGCTAAATGTTTCCCCCCTTTATTGCCCTGGGAATACCATGTAAGGCGTAAACGCCTTAAATAGTGTTCATGACTGAGTTGGAGGTAAGAGCTAAGGTCATTCCTTAGCTTGTTAAGTTCGTCTATTCTTAATTGGGACGGTGTCTGCTTGTTTATTGTTTCTATGTTTTTGATCTGTGTTAATAAAGAGTCTATGTGATGTAGCCTTTTTTTTTTCTCCTGGGCTCCCAGTTTCAACAGTGTCCCCCTCAATACAGATTTGTGCGCGTTCCATAGAGTCGAATACTTGTTAACAGTGTTGACATTTGATGTGAAAAAGTTCAGGATTTCAGACTGTACCTGTTCCCTAATCTCCTCGGACGTAAGAAGTGATGGGTTTAATCGCCATCTTGTAACTCTAGGAGAGGCTTGTGACAAAGCTATTGTGATGTCTACAGGCGCATGATCAGACCATTTTATTAGGCCTATGTTTGATTGGGTTATCTTTTGTAGAAGGACCTTGGAGGTAAGGAACAGGTCAATCCTTGAATATGACTTCTGAGCCTGTGAGAAAAATGAATAATCTCTCTCTGTGCCATGTTGACATCGCCAGGGGTCACACCAGTCTTCTATGGAGACAAATTTTGCTAGGGCAGTTGATTTCCTTTTTGTGGAGCTAGAGGTATCTAGTTGGGGGTCAATTATGTCATTGAAGTCCCCACATAGAATTATCTGGTCTTTGGGGTAGAATTGTAGTTTGCGTATGAGTTTGTTGTAAAAGAGTTTTTGATGTGAATTGGGGGCATATATATTTACTATGATTAGAGGGTGGTTGTTAAATGAAGCCTCTAATATGAGAAATCTCCCATTGGGGTCTGCTTCTACCTTCCTTAGTACAAAGGCTATTGTTGATTTTACGGCGATCATGACTCCTCTGGCTTTCTTATCATATGTGGCATGGAATTGGTGTGGGAAAAGTTTGTGTGAGCAGGTGGGATGATTTTGCCTCATGAAGTGTGTCTCTTGGACACATAGGATATCTGTTTTGTGGGATATGGCATCTCTCCACAGTAGGGATCTTTTGAAGGGACTATTGAGTCCTCTCGCATTTAAGGATAGAATTGAGATGGACATCATGTGAGATCTGGGGATCTGCTTATGGCAATTGAGAGTCTTCTACAGTCTCTAAATTTTTATTTAACAAGAAAAAGCAAAATAAACCCGTCAGTATGACTCGGGGAGAGTGCTCGGATCAAGGGGTGCGTTCACCGACGTCCCCCTTGCTCCGCGCCCGCCCCAGGTCTCTCTCAAATCCGCCCACTATTTGGTAGGCGTATTTAGGTTTAATGTTACAGGGTATCTATAATCAAATTTTAAGTACCTCAGTAGTAGTATGAGATATAGTCTACTCAGTAAGTAATCTTAATAGTTAAGCTGTGGTTATTCGTTAAGGTAGAACACCTTTTGTACCAACAGTGTGCTTAGCACACTAACAGTGTAGGACGGGTGGGGTAACAGAAACAAAGAACCACCCGCTCCTCCATCAAGAACAATGAAACTGCTTAGTAAAACGCCAGCCTTAAAAATGAAAACATCATTTTTTTTTTTTTTTTATTTTTTTTTTGCAAGGGCTGTGTAATTGTGGTTGAAAGAATTTATTCTCCACTGCGCATACGGGGCTCCCACGTGTTGGGGATCCTGGCTGATGGCCTGGTGGTTGGTGTCACCGGGGGGGTTCTTGTAAGCAGCCCCCAGTTCTGTAATAGTTTTACTCCTTCCTTAGGTGACATTATGGTGGTATTTTGGTTGCGGAACGTGACGAACAGCTTGACGGGATATCCCCATTTATATGTAATTTTGCGTTCTATGAGAACCGATGTGACTGGTTCAAATGCTTTTCTGGCTTGTGCTGTGGCTGCTGATATATCATTGAATAGTTTAATTTTCTCAAAGGGTGCTGGTAGTGTACGGAGTGATCTTGCTGCTCTCATAATGTCATCCTTTATATGAAAGAAGTGTATCCTTGCAAGAATGTCTCTAGGGGTGTCCGGAGGCAGATGTTGTGGTTTATGGAGCCTGTGTGCTCTGTCAATAAGGATATCTCTGGTGTGCAATTCTGGAATTAGTTTGCGGAATAATTGGTGCAAATAGGGGATAATCCCAGGGGCCTCTAATGTTTCTGGGACCCCTCTTATTTTGATGTTGTTCCTCCTTGACCTGTCCTCTAAATCTGCGACTTTAAGTCGCAAGGAGTGAATCGCATCCGCTTGTTCATCTTGGATGTCCACAATTGTATTATGCGCTTTGGTAGAGTCTATAAGGTGTTGTTCAATATGTTCCAGTCTGCCCTCTGCTGAGTGCATTCTGTCTTGTAATTGATTAACAGATATTTTCAGCTCTCTGTGTAGGTCAGACTGTAATGATAGAAGCATGGCCTTCAGTGTGTGCTCTGTTGCTGGACCGTCTGTAGTGGGGAAGGCCGCTAGTGAGTTGGAGAGGCCCGCTTCAGCTGTGGAACTACAAGCGCCATGCTGCTTTTTAACTGGCGGCTGTTTATCAGGAGAATTAGCTAGAGTGTCAGCCATCCTCTTACCTCTGTCTCCCAGCGGGGAGGTTGCTTCAGAGTTGATAGGCGACGGGAGCTCCATGGATTCTAGTTGTGGATCTGTGTCCTGGGGAGACTCAGGAATCGCCGCTGTTGTTCCGGCCCCGCCGCCGGCGCCATCTTGGGCTCCCTGTTGTCCCGGCTTCATGTAGAAGTCTAGGAGTCTCCTTGATCCTTCTCCTGTGATTTTCTTTCTGGTCATGCTCCGCGGGGTCCCCGGGTGCTCTCCCCTCTTTTTGGGGTCTGTAATACTGCTGATGGCGGCTTGGCTATCACTATAGCTCGATGGAGGAGCGGAGCCGCGGGATCAGGCGTCCATCTTCGGCAGCGGTCAGACCACGCCCCTCTATTATTATTTTTTAAAAGGGTATGTTTATTAAACTGTTATACACATTACAACAATTGCAATGACAAAGAAAGTTTTTTTTTTTTTTGCAGTATGAAAATAAAGTTTATCAAACACATAGTGCACCGAGGCGGAGCTCGTTCAATGATACACAAAAGGCAGGGAGAATAACATCCATTTGTTTAAACATATCTGGCAATCTCTGCGCTGTAGGACAAACTATAACCTGTTTATTATTTGATATTTTGAGTGTTTGGTATGCTCCTCAGGTTCAAACTCCTCTTTTGCTACCTTTTAGCACAGTTAGCTAGCTTTCTCATCCTGGAGTAAACATGTGTCACTGTCATAGGCAAAAGATATCCAGGTAATTAACATATTATTTAATTTTGTTCCAAGTCATTTGCATGCACGGTTGCCATCTTTTTTAATTGGAATTTGGATGTACAGTATCTCACAAAAGTACACCCCTCACATTTTTGTAAATGTTTTATGGTATCTTTTCATGTGATAACACTGAAGAGATGACACTTTACTACAATGTAAAGTAGTGAGTGTACAGCTTGCTTGCTGTCCCTTCAAAATAACTCAACACACAGCCTTAATGTCAACAAAAGTGAGTACACCCCTAAGTCAAAATGTCCAAATTGGGCCCAAAGTGTCAATATTATGTGTGGCCACCATTATTTTCCAGCACTGCCTTAACCCTCTTGGGAATGGAGTTCACCAGAGCTTCAAAGGCTGCCACTGGAGTCCTCTTCCACTCCTCCATCACGGAGCTGGTGGATGTTAGAGACCTTGCACTCTTCCACCTTCTGTTTGAGGATGCCCCACAGATGCTCTATAGGGTATTAGGTCAGGAGACATGCTTGGCCAGTCCATCCCCTATACCCTCAGCTTCTTTAGCAAGGCAGTGGTTGTCTTGGAGGTGTGTTTATGGTCGTCATATTGTTGGGATACTGCCCTGTAGCCCAGTCTCCGAAGGGAGGGGATCATGCTCTGCTTCAGTATGTTACAGTACATGTTGGCATTCATGCTTCCCTCAATGAACTCTAGCTCCCCAGTGTCAGCAGCACTCATGCAGCCTCAGACCATGACACTCCCACCACCATGCTTGACTGTTGTCAAGACACACTTGTCTTTGTACTCTGTATCTTAGTCTCATCAAACCACAGGACATGGTTCCAGTAATCCATGTTCTTAGTCTGCTTGTCTTCAGCAAACTGTTTGCGGGCTTTCATGTGCATCGTCTTTAGAAGAGGCTTCCTTCTGGGACAACAGCCATGCAGACCAATTTGATGCAATGTGCAGCGTATGCTCTGAACTCTGACAGGCTGATCCCCCACCCGTTCAACCTCTTCAGCAATGCTGGCAGCACTCATGCATCTATTTCCCAAAGACAACCTCTGGATATGACGCTGAGCACGTGCACTCAACTTATTTGGTCAACCATGGCGAGGCCTGTTCTGTGTGGAACCTGTCCTGTTAAACCACTGTATGGTCTTGGCCACCATGCTGCAGCTCTGTTTCAGGGTCTTGGCAATCTTCTTATAGCCTAGGTCATCATTATGTAGAGCAACAATTCTTTTTTTCAGATCCTCAGAGAGTTCTTTGTCATGAGGTGCCATATTGAACTTCCAGTGACCAGTATGAGAGAGTGAGAGCGATAACACCACATTTAACACACCTGCTCCCCATTCACACCTGAGACCTTGTAACACTAATGAGTCACATGATACCAGGGAGGGTAAATGGCTAATTTGGCCTAATTTGGACATTTTCACTTAGGGGTGTACTCACTTTGTTGCCAACTGTTTAGACATTAATGGCTCTGTGTTGAGTTGTTTTGAGGGGACAGCAAATTTACACTGTTATACAAACCATACACTCACTACTTTACATTGTAGCAAAGAACAAACAGAACCCTCTAGATGGGACTATTATGGGCACAAAAGCAAATACATCTGTGTATGTAAATTTACAAATTTTATTGAGTATACAGAAAATATTTAAAATTGCCAAACATGGACATTAGAGCAAACTGAGATGTGTTGTATACAATTCCATAACCTGGTTATGTACAAGACCTAATGCATTTCGGTGTTGGTCACCTTCATCAGAGGTAAAACTTGCAACATAACAAGTCGGTGTAGTCTTAAAAAGGAAAGAAAGACATAAGGTTAGAAATATCACGCAAACTGGTCAAATATGGACTTCGTGAATGTATTGAATTTCCATTTTTTAACATACCAGAGGGCCCACATTGCTCAAAAAATATAAGGAGACATGCATTTATTTTGCATTATTTGCTTGGTCCCACAGTAGCTCAACTAGCCCCCGACCAGACCTCAGTATGTTTAACGCAGAAGCTTATGGCCTCACCCCAAAGGGGAGGAGAAAAATACCTAATAAAAGACAGATCCCTGTAGATGGAGATAAAAATTAAAATAAAAAATCAAAAATGAAAAAGAAGAAAAATCTTAATGTTCTATTTATTTTTGTATGGAGCATTATACCATACTTTGTTTAGGCGTACAGGTACCTTTAAATAACTGTCCAAAGTGAACTGATTGAAGTGCAGGACTATGGCGTGAAGATGTCAGCAAGCAAATTGGTTTTCTTAATGTCAGAAGCCGGTATGTGCGGAACGTTCTATTTATGACAACAAAAACCAAGGAAAAAACATCAAACGCTTACAGAAAAATCTTCTGTTACCTACCAGTGAGTTTTTTTGGCAACCCTTAATGCAGTGGTTCTCAACTCCGGTCCTCGGGCCCCCCCAACAGGCCAGATTTTAAGTATTACCTTGGGGAGATGCAGACTAGAATACTGCAATCACTGAGCAGTAAAATTCTATCACCTGTGATGTATTTCAGTTATCCTGCAAACCTGGCCTCTTGGGGGGGCCCGAGGACCGGAGTTGAGAACCACTGCCTTAATGTATGAATTGAAGTAGACTATGACACGTTATGTATTAGAAACAATCTGTACACTTTCTGTCAAAGTTAGCCGCGCCACTTTACATTAGAAGATAAGTGATTGAGTGTACATCTATCACAAACAATACATAAACTTCACCATCCATATGTACTTATATATATAAGTATATGAAATTGTGCATATAAAGTCGTATTCAAAGTCTGTTTTCCAATCTATTAAAAACAGCAGTCACTGCTCCTTAATCAGTCGTTCGTATCCATACATGTGAAGATTGTATAGGGAAGCCAATTCTTAGACAATAATCTTCCTTATGGCTGTAAGCATTTCTGGCTGCTCCCCTATGGTTCCCCACTTACCAGAGCAATGATCTTTGTGCACGGTCCTGCTCCTTAAGGTGAGCCAGAAACCCCTCTGGTCTTCCTCTTTATCCTCCTGTGTGGTTTCTGCTCCAGATCTCCTTTCAGATTTTTTTCTCTGTAGCATAGACACGGAAAAGGAAAGCAGAGCAACGATCTTTGTGCATGATCTTTTCATGCAGCATATGCAAATCTGAAAGGAGATCTGGAGCAGAAACCATACAGGAGGATAAAGAGGAAGACCAGAGGGGTCCCAAATCACCTTAAGGAACAGGGTCGTGCACAAAGATCATTGCTCTGCTTTCCTTTTCCGTGTCTATGCTGCAGAGAAAAAAATCTGAAAGGAGATCTGGAGCAGAAACCACACAGGAGGATAAAGAGGAAGACCAGAGGGGTTTCCGGCTCACCTTAAGGAGCAGGACCGTGCACAAAGATCATTGCTCTGGTAAGTGGGGAACCATAGGAGAGCAGCCAGAAATGCATACAGCCGTAAGGAAGATTATTGTCTAAGAATTGGCTTCCCTATACAATCTTCACATGTATGGATACGAACGACTGATTAAGGAGCAGTGACTGCTGTTTTTAATAGATTGGAAAACAGACTTTGAATAAGACTTTATATGCACAATTTCATATACTTATATATATAAGTACATATGGATGGTGAGGTTTATGTATTGTTTGTGATAGATGTACACTCAATCACTTATCTTCTAACGTAAAGTGGCGCGGCTAACTTTGACAGAAAGCGTACAGATTGTGTCTAATACATAACGTGTCAAAGTCTACTTCAATTAACGCACCCAGATATAGCTGCAGCCATCACTCTAATTTATTTTCTCTTTATGTGCCATTAACCCTTTAACACTGTGTATACCTTTGGGCTATGCAGAGAAGCTTATGAAAGGATTAATATCTAAAACCTAATGGATTATTTGTATCATTGAACAAGAGCGCTGGGTATAGAGTTAATTGATTAATTATCTCTGTTTAGATTGATTAAACCTTAATGTATCATGTGTGTGAAGGGGTTACAAAGTGGACCCCCGTAAGACAACACCGCTGCAATGCAAGAACAGCAATGGTTAAGTAGTGCGGGAGACCCTACCAATTATCACCGGATTACCCGTATTAAAAATAGATAAACAGGTTACCTTTTCACTAGGAGAAGAAAGCTCCAAAACGTCACGCTGCCACCAGTCCTGCACCTCAATGCCGAGGTGGAATGGTGAGGAAGATTTTATACAGCTGTGTGATCAGCTGATGCTTGTGTTAGAGCCAGAGACCAACGTTGGAGACAGCTCTGTCCCGCCCTTAACAGGTGAGACCAATTAGAGCTCCCAGCCAGATGACGGGGGGCGTCATCTGTCGCAGCGGAGATGAGGCTGCTGGTCATCTAGCTGCCAACGCAGCAACCCCCATGGAACGCAAGCAGGAAGTGGGTGTGTCAGCCTGACACCCGGCCCCTAGATGGAAACCCATAATGGGAGATAGATGGTATACTCCAAAATGACCCCACCGCTATAGTGGGGGGGGGTTTGGAAAAATTCGCCACAGATGCCCGACAACTCCGCAGGGGAAAAGGCCACCTAAGCCGTATGCAGGTGGCCTGGGTGCGCCGGGCATAAACATATCTAGGTCATGCATGGTCGGGGTAGTGAGCAGCATTTTTTAGAAAATAAATTAACCTCATTAAAGAGCCCCGTGGATATAAAAGAAATAGTGAAATATATTATTGCTATATAGCTTTTCATGAAAGTCATAAGGTCCAGTAGCATGATGATTATCCAATCCCCATGCCCTTCTCCATATACAATATTGTCTTGCGTTACATTTACAGTTACATAGAAAGATTTTGGATAAATGCACAGAACAAAACAACAACAACAAAAAAAATTACATTGTAGCAAAGTATAATTTCTTCAGTGTTGTCACATGAAAAGATATAATAAAATATTTACAGAAATGTGAGGGGTGTACTCACTTTTGTGAGATACTGTATATTGTATTTTCTTTGACCCTGTTACACATATACCAATGCTATCAAAAAAAGTTCACATTTAGATAATATCAACTCTTGAGTACTTGAGTTACTGTCACAAGCAATAATGAATAATGGGTCATCTGTGTTATATGCAAGTTGGTGAGGGTGTGAGCCCTTAAAAGGACAAAGGTGCAGAGTCTAAGTGCATGTCACCAGATCATCACCAGACCATGCCACAAGGGTTGTTGGCTTTACTGAGGGGTGAAACAGTTATGGCACTCAGGCACATCGTTCCAAATGACAGCTGATCTAGGCTTAGAACCAGAGCATGGTAAAAACTCAATAGGCAGATTCAAAAACAGGGGCAGGCCAAAGGTCAGAATGAGATGTGAGCAAGTATAGCCAAATGCAAGCCAAAGTTGACAATGAGAGCTGCTGGAATGCAAGCCCACACATGCTGACAAAAACGTGAACCATGAGCTAGGAAATTAACGCATTGTTCAGGCAACTGGTGTTGCCCTGAGCAAAGCTAAAAAGTAAAGTTAACTATAAAGTTAGGAGGGAAAGGTCATGTGGCTGTTATATCAAACAGTAGGTAGAACCAGGCCACACCTATACCTCCCATTCCTGTGAAAAAGTGCAGGCTGCATTAAAAAGGTAAGAGAGATTACATGTAGTGTTGAGCGAACCCGGACTGTAACGTTCGGGTCCGTACCGAACTTTCGGGTGTCCGGGACGCGAACCCGAACACGGACGTTTCAAAAAACGTTTGGGTTCGGGTTCTGGGTTCTGGTAGTTGATCATGCATGTTGAATAGCTGCAGGGCAGCCAATCAACAAGCGTTTCACTGGTTTGCCTTAGAAGCCATCACAGCCATGCCTACTAATGGCATGGCTGTGATTGGCCAGTGCATCATGTGACCCAGCCTCTATATGACACAGTGCTGCATGTCACATGCTCTTGGGTTAGTGTAGGGAGAGGATGCTGCTGGCATTTTTGTGAGGGACAGATTGCAGACATTTTAACATCTTGCATCCTGAGATTACTACTACTGTTGCTCTGAGGGACAGATTACAGAAATTTGAGATTTCACATACTGCTGCTTTGAGTGACAGATTGCAGATAAAACTCTGCATAAGTGACAGATTGCAGATCAAACCCTTCATAACACAATGATTGTTACGATCGTACACAACGATCAAATTGTGGGAGTAATTTGGGATTTCACATACTGCTGCTTTGAGCGATCTGACTGTACTAGGTAGAGGCTTCTGCTTAGAGGGACATATTATTGTTCAAAATCATCTCCTAGTTCTAAAGAAAGAGGTTCTAGCTGCAGCTGTAAGTGACACATTATTGTTCAAAAATCATCTCCTAGTTTATTTGATTTTAGTTTATTTTCCCTATCCCCATTTTTTTGTAGGGCACTTGCCCTACTCTTACCCCCATTTTACTTCCTTTTGCAGCCCTCTAGCACTTGCCAGGACTTTGTTACAGCCATTTTTGTGCCTAAAAGTTGGGGTCCCCATTGACTTCAATGGGGTTCGGAGTCTGGGATAACGTTCGGGTAACGTTCGGTGCCGAACCTGGACTTTTTCCCAAAGTTCGTTCGGACCCGCAGACCCCGAACGTCCAGGTGTTCACTCAACTCTAATTACATGGTGATAGGACTACACAGAGTACCAGAGCAACATTGCTGCAAATCTGTGAAAGTTATGCACATATAATACATACAATATACTCTTGCAATGGGCACTTAACATAATAGTTCATACAGGCCTTTACACACCTACTACGTTTATTTATAGGACTATATATCAGTGGTTTATATTGAAGGTTGGACTGGACAAATAAAAAAATGAATTGTGTAAAACAAAGAAATTTCACAATATACATTAGCTCTGTCTTCATTTTGATGTTTGGACATTTATATTTTTGTCAGATCATCGCAGCATAATGCAGTTTTATATTTAGTATGGTTATAGGACATGTGAAATGAAACAATATTAAATTGTATATTTCCTTTCAAATGTAAATTTTGTTTGAATACAAATACAGGACAGTATAGATTTTCTAAAATTGTCACCAGATTATATTTAACTACCTTTGACATTTAATATTATTACTTTGGGGAGTTGTAGGGTATGGGCTGCTGAAAGACATCACTTGTAAGCATTAGGACCTGATCAATAGCTTATTTCCATTAGAGAGACATGCTAGTCTGTCCTGTATTGACTCAAAAAGCAGTGAGCTCAGGTTAATTGCTAAGTCAGTGAAGAACAATAAATACTATTTTCTCTGCTCACAAGTTATACTAAACTCTTGACCCATCTTGTGTAACAGTTTATAAAAACTTTAAAAATAATTTGATCTCAATTTTAAAGACAGCATAAAGGCAACACATGTAGTAAATTCATATGATTTACAGAGATAGAGATGACATGTTATATTCACACTATGAGCTCTAGGTTTGTTCTGAACACAAGTTCAGACCAATACTTGGCTATACAAGCATTCAAACAAGCACCCGAACATTTCATTACTTGTATCGTGTGTGTGTGTGTGGGTGCACTTATTTCAAATTAATTTGTAATAACATTGATGGCGCGCACACGGGAACATCCGTGACCGTCGGGTCCGGGGGACCCGACTGATCACGGATCGCGGTGAACGGCCGCTGTGAGCGGCCTTTCACCACGTGATCGCGCCGTCAAATGACGGCGTGATCACATGTAAACAAGCCGGCGGAAGCGCCGGCTTTTCTCTCCTCTCCGCACCGATCGGTGCAGTGTGAGAGGAGAGAGGGGGGAGAGAGGAGGTGCTGCAGCGCTGTGGGCGATGTGCAATGCCCACAGCGCTGCCTAGTGACACAATACACCCCCCACCATGCATTTACCACCCAGCCACCACCCCCCAGCCACCATCAGCCACCCACCCAGCCATCATCAGCCACCCACCCCCCACCCAGCCATCCACCCCCAACCCATCCTCACCCAATCCATCCT
>BLSH010304626.1:469924-491205 GCA_018402905.1 Glandirana rugosa | reverse complement strand
GGGTATTTGTACTTTCCTGGCTTGTTAGGGTCTCAAGAAATGAGATAGGCCGTCAGTAAATCAGGTGTGATCAATTTTC
Organism: Glandirana rugosa; assembly: GCA_018402905.1. Lineage (NCBI taxonomy): Eukaryota > Metazoa > Chordata > Amphibia > Anura > Ranidae > Glandirana > Glandirana rugosa. The sequence goes on along the minus strand of BLSH010304626.1, from coordinate 491,126 downwards.
AGTGATTGGCACCATAGCTTGTAGACTCTATAATTTTCACAAAGACCAAATAATATACACTAATTTGTTTTTTTTTTTACCAAAGATAGGTAGCAGTATAAATGTTGGCCAAAATTTATGAAGAAAAATTACTAATTTGCAAAATTTTATAACAGAAACGAAGAAAAATTCATTTTTTTACAAAATTTTCGGTCTTTTTTTAATTATAGCGCAAAAAATAAAAAACCCAGCGATGATTAAATACCACCAAAAGAAAGCTCTATTTGTGTGAAAAAAAGGACGCAAATTTCATATTGGTACAGTGTTGCATGACTGAGTAATTGTCATTCAAAGTGTGAGAGCGCTGAAAGCTGAAAATTGGTCTGGTTGTTAAGGGGGTTTAAGTGCCCAGTTGTCAAGTGGTTAAGGCAGAGGCGGGTGCATGTTTTTTCATTTCTTCAAGTAAGCGATCAAAATATTGTTCAAAAGGGGGCTCTTGCTGAGTACTGCATTTTTGACGGGTGGTGGTAGTGGAACTACCAAGGACTCTCCTATCAATATTTGCCTGTAAATAGATTGACAATACATTAGGTTTCTCTACGAATACATCACTACACCAACACCAGCTGCCATTTTGAATAGGTAGTCAAGAAGTGGTTTGGTGATAGAGGTTTGTGACACAGAAAAAAAACGTACCACAGGTACTTGAGAGGCTGCTTGGAGAAACTGGCTCCACAGATCATTTTCGTTGTCCGATGATGTACTTGCACGCCTTGTAGGAACTCTTGCAGGAACACTTGACACAGTTCTAGGTAAAAATCAAAGCATACCACAATATTTCTTTTTGTTGAGAATAGCCTCTGCATACACTGAATGATGACGCTCTACCCATAGCTGGGAGACAGTTAAAAAAGTGGGCAATATTATCCATACATGACACAAAAATTGTACATTACTGCAGCGATACTTACGGCTGCATCTCTGTGGTGCGCCTCAAAAACAACAAAGGCTCTGCATGGGGGTTAGGCCTACGACGTGTTGCTGGTGCTCCACTTCTATCTGCAGACCTCTCTTCATTGAGTTCTTTCTTGTAGCAGTCACGTAGAGACCTCCACCTTGTTCTAATCTCTTTTCCTACAATATAAATAAACCACATATGATATATCAATGGAGCATCCATTGAGCATAGCAAACAATTACCAAAGGGAAATGCACTCACTTTGGTTTTCCTGCTCACTTGGAGACATATTATCCCAGTTAGGTGTCACAAATTTGTATACTTCTTCCCATTTCAACCTCTTCATGACTCTGTCCGAGTATCCTGGGCATTCAGTGTCCCATAACTCAGGTCGGTTATGGACCAAGGCTATTATGGCCTCATGGGGTATATCACGGGCTGCCATGTCTCCTCTCTCCAGAGCACACTCCTTTTTTTATAGTTCCTGTGTCATTTCCCAGGTATACCTGTTGTTTTTGATGTGCTTCCCATTAATTTGCCACTGTTATCTGCAGGTGACACAAAGCACAACAATTACAAGCTTTTACCTGCGTTTATGTGTGAATAGCTGCGCTACACCATTCCTGGACGCATTCCAATCCATTTTTTCTAATCGCACGACTTCATCTGTAACTAAACCATTGCATTGTCACAGTATAGCTGCGGTAGATAACTTCATCTAGCCGCAGCTGAAGCTGCATTCTATCCACGCGTGTGAAAGGGGCCTTACAGTTTGATTGTAGTGTGAAAAGTTTGTTGTGCTAGCTCTGTGTCTGATATAAACTCCTGATTAATTGATAAGCAAATTCAATCCTTACCCATCATAGTATAAAACAAGATCACCTTCATGGGGGACACATGCCAGGGGGATGCATGTTGGGTTTTTTCAATAAAGTGATGCGCTTTAATTAAGTTGCACTTCCGCTCTTGTACTTCAGCGATTGCATGAAGCGAACATCTACAGCAGCTACTTTACAAAACACCAGACTGCAGATGACCTTGTTTCCCTATTCAACTATCCTTCTTCTCTGTAACATGTGCTCTTTACCTCTCCTTTTCACAGTTGTATCTTCTCTCCTTAAACTCTCCCCCCCCACACAATCTGTTTATATCACCTTCACTTCTGCCCTCTCCTTATTACTGCACTCATCACCTCCTCCTTATTCTAATTTAACATGCTAATAAAACCCCTAAGATGCTGAGGCATGTCCTCTTACAGTATCTCACAAAAGTGAGTACACCCCTTACATTTCTGTAAATATTTTATTACATCTTTTCATGTGACAACACTATAGAAATTACACTTTGCTACAATGTAAAGTGGTGAGTGTACAGCTTGTATAATAGTGTAAAGTTGCTGTCCCCTCAAAATAACTCAACAAACCATTGGCAACAAAAGTGAGTACACCCCTAACTGAAAATGTCCAAATTGGGCCCAAAGCGGACCCTAACCTTACCCTCCGCAAACATTACTACCAAGATGCTCAGGATATCATCACTGATGTTTCTAGTGAATCTACAGAGTAGTATGGGATTCAGGGAGCTGTGTGCTGTCCAGGATTTAGAAGAGTTGCGAGGTGAGTCAGTCAGCGGTGAAGAGTGTGTGACCATCCCTCCAGTGGAGGTCTACTTTAAACTGTGGTCTGACTTTTACCCTGTGAATTCTAGAGGAAGAATTTTAGACACTTTCAAAAAATGTTGAAAGGGAGTTGACTAAACTGGCTTTGCCCTCTGGGAGAAAGGGATTTGTCATTAATGACAACCTCTCCTCTGAAGAGCAAACATCACTCAAGTGCTTTGGTCATGATCCCGCTATTGTAATCAAAAACTCTGATTTGGCGGTAATCCAGGGTGCCTCTATGTATAAAGCAGAAGCTCTTCGACAGTTGTCTGAAAAATATATCTTCACTGAGCTTAGAAGTAACCCTACTGATGAGTTTAAAAAGGTTCTAGGTGAACTAGTATTGAAGGGGAGGAGGGTGAAAACATGGTCCATGAGGCTCCTATAATCCCAGTGTTTCACTACCTCCCTAAGACACATAAGGGTCTAGACCCTGTTTTGGGACGTCCCATAGTGGCAGGGATCGGCTCTCTCAATGAACATCTTGGGCTTTGGGTTGATTTTCAGCTACAGCCCATGGTGAGGGGCCTCCCTGGTTATCTGAGGGGCATGAAACAATTATTACAGTGTTGTGATAAATTGACATGGAAGGGTGTGTAACATTTGTCACGTACCTTGATGGAGAGCCTGACTTCCATAGGATGGGACCTCTCATACAACTCTGGCTCAGGGACCACTGGAATGGAAACAGTAGCCCTATGAGCGGAGTAGGAGTGCCGGTAGAAGCCACAGTGGCTGGCAGGATTCCAGGTGCAGGTTTCACCAGATTAGCTGTATGTGATGACAGCTTGATGAAGGTGAAGTAGATGCAGATTAGCAGTCCCAGGCACTGGATGCAGATTCAGCAGCAGACTGGAGCAGGGTGAGAGAAGCCGGGTCAAGACAAGGTATCAGATACATCAGATGGCTGGGAGAGAATAGTCAAAGAACAGGCACAAGGTCAGCAACAGGTTGGAAGATAAGTCTCTAAGCAAGGTCAAGCAAGCCAGGGTCAGGATTGGAAAAGGTAGGATAGTCAGGATAAGCCGAGTCTTTCAGGTATAGCAGATACAGGTACACAGGAACACAGGTATAGCAGCAGATCAGACAGCGCTGCACAAGTGCAGCTGCTGTCTTTAAAAAGGGCCATTGGCATCAATCCATGCTAGTGAGCATGCACCCGGCACATGCCCCACATGCACGCACCACTGTCCAGTCTGGAGAATTCCTGTAGGGACCTGCGTACGCATGCGCATACATCTGCGCAACCACAACTCTGTAATATGTCCCTGACATTGCCCCCTCCCAATGGGCAGCCTCCGAATGCCTAGCTGGCCTCATTTTTCTGGATGAGCAAAGAAAAAGGCCTGGACTAACCTTCTTGCATGGACATTACTCTCTGGCTCCCAGGAATTATCCTCTGGACCAGACCCCTTCCATTTAATTAGGAACTGAACTTGGTTCCATTTCCTCCTGCAATCTAAAATGGCCTTCATCTCAAACTCCTCATTATGATTGACCAAGACAGGTTCTGGTTGTCTGGACCTTCTGTCAGGAAAGGGATCTGGTATTGTGCTTTTAGTAATGAGACATGAAATACAAGGTGAATATGGAAGGAGTCAGGTAAGGAAAGTTCATACTATACCTCGTTGATCTTCTTCTTAACCGGGAACGGTCCGATAAACTTGGGGGACAGCTTCTTGCATGGACAGGATAACCGGAGGTTGGTAGTAGAGAGTCATACCTTTTTATCAGGCTGTAGATTCAGCTCCACTCTCCTCTTTCTGTCAAAGGCCTTCTTGTTATCTGCCTGTGCCTTTGCTATTGCTTCCTGTAAAATCCTGTGATTCTGGTGAAGGAAATCCACTGTGTTCTGGACTGCTGGAACCGCAGATTCAGAGATAAAGTCAGGCAAAAAAGATGCATGGAATCCGTAGTTGGCAAAGAAGGGAGATTTCCTCATAGCTGAATGACTGGAGTTGTTATACGCAAATTCTGCCAGCGGCAGTAAAAATACCCAATCGTCTTGGACAAAAGATGTGAAACAACGAATATACTGTTTAAGAGTTTGATTGGTTCTTTCTGTTTGCCAGTTGGTTTGGGGGTGATATGCTGATGAAAGTGCCAACACAATCTCCAGGACTCCACATAAAGCTCCAGAAGCGTGAGGTAAATTGTACACCCCGATCTGACACTATGCTAGCAGGAACTCCATGCAATCTCACAATTTCTCTTATGAATACACGGGCAGTCTCCATGGCCGTTGGGGTACTTTTCAAGGGCACAAAGTGGGCCATCTTAGATAACCAGTCCACGACCACAAAAATTGCTGTGCCGCCTTCAGAAGGTAGAAGTTCTACTATAAAATCCATGGATATCATGTTCTATGGTTTATCAGGGATAGGCAAAGGTTTTAACAGACCCCTGGCCTTGCTTCTTGACGTCTTGCTCCGGACACAGATAGGACAGGAATTTATGTATTCTTTGCAGAATTCTTCCAGATTAGGCCACCAGAATGTGCGTCACACCAGTTCCAATATCTTATGAATGCCAAAATGGCCTGCTAAGGGATGGTCATGGAGCAACCTCAAGACCTCCAGTCGTAACTGCAGGGACAAAGATTTGGCTTCCTCTCCACAATTACCCATCTCTAGAAGTCAGAGTAATTCCGGCAGGACTAAGCAGGTTAGTGGTCATGTCCAGACGAAGCTACGCACTCTTCTGTTTGCAAAACGCGTTGACGTCATCAGCGTCACGTGATGTCTCATGGATGGTGATTCGTGGGAGAGCGGAGCTGCGGGATGATTACATTGGGGGAAGCAAAGAAGGAGAGCTGAGACAGGCTGGATACATGACATGCAGTTATTGGCATAACATGGTGCCAGTACCCGGAGGAGCGAAGCCACGTTAAATCAACAACAGATGTATTGCCTGTATTACATTGACTCAGCAAACGAAGGCACCAGGTGAGAGCTCACATGGCTTCTTTATTTTAGCAGTGCTAATATACAGGGACCTACTCCTGCTCTTGTGTATGCAGTATAGCAATAGCAGCCTGGCAAATAAGTGTTGCATACCAGGTAATATACTGCATATATACCCGTGGAATGATGGAGATTAAGGTCTGGGTTGACCCGAATACCGAGAACTAGAAGGAGGTTCTCCTGTCCTTTGCAAACTATGTAAAGTGAACTATTTGGTAACAGCACAGTATATACTGGGTGTACTGCTGATTATATGCTCCTCGTGTGGTAGCAACAAGAAAACATGACCATTGTGTCACTTTGCATCAGCCACAATTCTGCACTACATATAGGAAAGTACATGCTGTGGGCCTCTGTATGAACTTTGGATCTTCAAAAGGGCTCTGCTCCACCATCTGCCAAGCCGGTCATTGACATTTGCCAGCATCTCCCTCTCCCCTCCTCCCCCCCCTTCCCTAGCCCCCATCCCATCCTGACTCGAGTCACCGGGGTTGGCTGCACACTAGGGACACCCATATACAGAGCATTGATAGACAGTATACGTGGGATTCCCGTGGGTTGCCCTTAGTGTGCAACTAAACTGGCGTCCGGACGAATTGTCATTGTTTGTTATATGTATTGTCACTCAGTGTTTGTCCTTATGTGTTTGTCGGTAGGTGGTTAAGGTCCAATTGGACTCTGCTTTTATTAGCCCATAACGTGGTGAACCCAATTTGTATATTTACATTAATAAAGCAACTTTGTATATATTCATTGTCCCTGTATAGTGTCACTCAATTGACCATCCTTTGGTTCCACTGGCTGTGGTGGGGAATACTTTAAGTGTTTTGTAGTGACACGACAGAAATAGTACATACAAGTGACATTAGAATAATTTAGTGAGCACCAGTACTATCCCCCTTTTTTCTTCCTTTTTTGCATTAGGTTAGCGGACACTTGCTTGATCTGGGACAGAAGATCAGATTGTAAGAGCGGAAAGTTATCTACTGGTAAGATGGTATCTGGAACTGCAAAGTTTTTGGGATCATCGTACATGCGAGAGTGTGTCTGGCTTAACGTTTTTTGATCCCGGCCGGTAGGTTATGTGGAAGGAAAAACATGACAAAAGCAATGCCCAGTGGGCTTGTCGTGGTTTCAGACGCTTAGCAGCTCTCAAGTACTCTAAGTTCTTATGGTCAGTGTATATGAGGGTGGGATGGACCGCATCCTCCAGCAGATATCTCTACTCTTCTAAAGCTGCCTTGATGAGCAGTAATTCCCAATCTCCAACATTGTAATTCCTCTCCGCCGGAGAGAGTCTCCGTGAGAATAATGCCACAGGGTGCATTAGGTATTTCGTACCTTGCCGTTGGGAGATAACTGCTCCTGCTGCTGATTCTGATGCATCAACCTCCAGGATGTATGGCAATGCTGGGTCTGGTTGACTGAGAATTGGTGCTGAGGTGAAAAGTATTTTCAGTGTGTCAAAAGCGTTCTGTGCTTCAGGGTTCCAATGGAAATGCAAGTATTGCTTTGTCAGTTGCGTAATGGGGGTGAAAATGGCAGAAAATACTTTGATAAATTTTCTGTAAAAGTTTGCAAACCCCACAAAATGTTGTACACCCTTTTTGTCTGCAGGTACAGACCATTCAAGTATGGCGGACACTTTCTACGGGTCCATCTTAATCCCTGCTGGTGAGATGACTAGGCCCAAGAATTGGGTGCTACTTCATTCAAATTCACACTTTTCTGGTTTTGCGCAAAGTCTGTGTTGGTGGAGTCAGTCTAGCATCCAGCGGACATGTCCTCAGTATTGATCCAGGGACGCTGAGATCAGAATATCGTCCAGATAGACGATTATGAAAATGTCCATAAAATCATTGAACACCTCATTAATGAATGTGGCAGGAGCATTACAGAGGTCAAAGGGCATGACCAGATATTCAAAATTAACCTGGTCCGAAAAGCTGTTTTCCACTCATCCCCATTCCGAATGCGGATCAAGTTATAGTCCCCTCTTAATTCCAACTTGGTGAAAATGTTGGCAGTTCTTAGTCTTTGGAACAGCTCAGGCATCAACGGAGGGGTATAGCAATTTTTATGGTTATTTTGTTCAGCTCCCGATAATCCACACATGGCCGTAGGGATTGGTCTTTTTTAGTTACAAAAAATATTCCTGCCCCTGCTGGTGACGCTGATGGGTGGATAAAGGTTCAAGGTTTTAATTAATGTATTAAAAAAAGAAAAAAATCACCCAAATGGAATCTCGGCCCTGGGAAGGAACTCGATTGGACAGTCGGTGGGAGGGCAATGTATCAGCTCCCTTTTTGCTAAAGACATTGATGAACTCATGATAAGGGGTTGGCACAGTCTGTAGTATGTTCCAATCTTAGTCCAGGCACAAGAGCGTAGCAGGTCTCTCGGTGGGCCTAAGCCCACAATGCCTCTGACAATAAGAGGACACAAACTTGATCTCCCCCGAAATCCAATCAATTTGGGGTTTGTGCGCTTGCAGCCAGGGCAAACCTAAGATGACAGGGTAAAGTGGGGAAGAGATGGCGTCCAGACTTAGTAGCTCCTTTTGCTGATCAGATGAAACAGGCAACGGGGGTGTTTCTTGTGTCACCAGTCCAGACTTTATGAAGGAGCCATCAGCCAAGAAAACACAGAGTCCATGGGTATTTGGTTGCAGAGGAATGTGCTGCATGCTCCGGAATCAATTATAGCATTGACTGAGATTGTTCCTTCTGGAACGAGAGTGGCAAAGCAAGGCGAGAAGCATTGGCAGATAAGGCTGACAGTTTAGCTGGAACAGGAGAGCAACACTTACTGTGCTTTGCGGGACAGCTACAAACAAAGTAACCGGCTTCTCCCCAGTAGAGGCATAAGTTGTTCTGCTGGTGGCATAGTTGCTCTTCAGGAGACAGTGCTGGATGCATTAGGCCCAATTGCATGGTTTCAAGCATCTCAGATGTGAAGCTGACTGGGACCGTACTGATAGAAATGGAGCTGAAAGAAGCAGGAACAGGAGCTCTTGGTGTCATCCATACAGGACGAGCCTGCTGGGTAGATCTCTCCAGGTGATGCTCATGGAGCCAGCGGTCGATCTGTATAGATGGAGCAATCAGACCTTCAAGGGGGTTGGGAACTCCAACCCGGGCCAGTTCATCCTTCAATTCTTCAGAGACCCATGTGAAATTAGTGTTGCAGAGCTGCATCGTTCCACTTGGTGTCCATGCTCCAGCGCCTAAAGTCTGTGACATAGTACTTGGCTGATCTGTGGCCCTGCTGGAGCACGTGAAAAGCAAATTCACTGGGGGTCATCATAAAGTTCAGCCATGTCATCAAAGAAAGTTGTCATAGTTTGTATGTGGACATTGTTCGTCTCTAGCAACCAATGGGCCCAGGTCTGGGGTTCTCCTTGTAACAGGAAGATGATAAACCTTACCTTGGAAACATCCAAAGAAAAAGTCTGGGGCTGCAGAGCGCAGTAAAGCTGACAGGCATTGTGGAAAGCACGAAACTGGCTTCAGTCACCGGAATTTTTTTCAGCTGTGTGGACCCGGGTTTCAGGTGGTAACTAGAGTTGAGCGGACACCTGTATGTTCGGGTTCGTCTGGTTCGGCTGAACTTTGCGGAAAAGTTTGGGTTCGGTACCGAACTTTACCCCGGACCCCGAACCCCATTGAAGTCAATGGTGACCCGAACTTTTGGGCACTAAAATGGCTGTAAAAAAGTCCTGGAAAGGGCTAGAGGGCTGCAAAAGAAAGCAAAATGGGGATAAGGAGTAGGACAAGTGCCCTACAAACAAATGTGGATAGGGAAATAACTTAAAATCACAACAAAAAAAATGGAAGGAGGAGGTAGATACCCCCCCGGACCCCGAACCCCATTGAAATCAATGGGGACCCAAACTTTTAGGCAAAAAATGGCTGTAAGAAAGCCCTGGAAAGTCCTAAAGGTCTGCAAAAGGAAGGAAATGGGGGTAAGGGTGGGACAAGTGCCCTACAAAGAAATGGGGACAGGGAAATAACTAAAAGCATTTTTAAAAAAATAAAAACATAAAAAAAATCAAAAATGGAGGTGGATGTGGACCATCTTCAAACTGGGTCTGAAAAGTATTAATTAACGCTAGAAGCCATATAACTGTTCTAGAATCATCTTCAAACTATGTCAAAAAAGTATAAACAAGCCAGGAGATCCCATATCACTGTTCTGCAAACATCTGGAAACTGTGTGTGTCACTTTAAATGAAACCAGGAATAACTGAACATCTGTTCTGCAAACCCCTGGAAAGTCTGTGTGTCACTTTAAATGAAACTGGGAATAAGTGAACATCTGTTCTGCAAACCTCTGGAAAGTCTGTGTGTCACTTTAAATGAAACCGGGAATAAGTGAACATCTGTTCTGCAAACCTCTGGAAAGTATGTGTGTCACTTTAACAGAAACCGGGAATAACTGAACATCTGTTCTGCAAACCTCTGGAAAGTCTGTGTGTCACTTTAACAGAAACCGGGAATAACTGAACATCTGTTCTGCAAACCTCTGGAAAGTCTGTGTGCCACTTTAACAGAAACCGGGAATAAGTGAACATCTGTTCTGCAAACCTCTGGAAAGTCTGTGTGTCACTTTAACAGAAACCGGGAATAAGTGAACATCTGTTCTGCAAACCTGTGGAAAGTCTGTGTGTCACTTTAACAGAAACCGGGAATAACTGAACATCTGTTCTGCAAACCTCTGGAAGCTGTGTGTGAAACTACAGCATAGAGAAGAACAGGGATATGATTTCGCTCTGCTATAGTTTCACACACACTTTCCAGATGTTTGCAGAACAGTGATATGATATCACTGCTCTGCAAACATCTGCAAAATGTGTGTGAAAATATAGCAGAGCGAAACCATATACCTGTTCTGCTCTATGCTGTAGTTTCACACACAGCTGCCAGAGGTTTGCAGAACAGATGTTCACTTATTCCCGGTTTCATTTAAAGTGACACACAGACTTTCCAGAGGTTTGCAGAACAGATGTTCACTTATTCCCGGTTTCTGTTAAAGTGACACACAGACTTTCCAGAGGTTTGCAGAACAGTAGTTCAGTTATTCCCGGTTTCATTTAAAGTGACACACACATTTTTCAGATGTTTGCAGAACAGTGATATGGGTTCTCCCGGCTTATTTATACTTTTGGACACAGTTTGAAGATGATTTTAGAACAGTTATATGGCTTCTACCGTTAATTAATACTTTTCAGACCCAGTTTGAAGATGGTCCACACCCACCTCCATTTTTGCTTTTTTTAGGTTTTTATTTTTTAAAAAGAATTAAAGTTATTTCCCTGTCCCCATTTCTTTGTAGGGCACTTGTCCCACCCTTACCCCAATTTTCCTTCCTTTTGCAGACCTTTAGGACCTTCCTGGACTTTTTTACAGCAATTTTCAGAACTTTTGTTAAAATTACCAGAACCCCGGACCCGAACCCAGACTTTTTTTGAAAAGTCCGGGTTCGGGTCCGGGTCCCGGACACCCCAAAGTTCGGTAGGGACCCGAACTTTACAGTCCGGGTTCGCTCAACTCTACTTATAACCTAAAAAACCAAGGGGAAGATTTAATAAAACTGGTGGACACAGAATCTAGTGCAGCCGTCCATAGTAACCAATTAGCTTCTAACTTCAGCTTGTTCAGTAAGGCCCCTTTCACATGGATGTTCTGTTCAGGTCCACCTGTCAGTTTTTCAGGCGAATCTGAACGGATGCTCCATTCTCCTCTATGGAGCGACAGATGTAAGCGGTAACATGTCAGCTGACACCCAGCTGACACCTGCTGCTCTCTGATCCACTCCTGTCCTGTAAAGTCCAATGGATGGAAACTATTTTTCCATCTGTCTGCTTATAAAGAGGCTGGGTCACATGATGCACTGGCCAATCACAGCCATGCCATTAGTAGGCATGGCTGTGATGGCTTCTAAGGGCAAACCAGTGAAACGCTTGTTGATTGGCTGCCCTGCAGCTATTCAACATGCGTGATCAAATACCCAAACCCAGAACCTGAACCCAAACTTTTTTTCAAATGTCCGGGTTCGGGTCCGGGTCACGGACACCCCAAAGTTCGGTACGGGCCCAAACTTTACAGTTTGGGTTTGCTCAACTCTATTTATTTGCAAAGTTTTATAACAGAAACTTTTTTTCTAAATTTTGGGTAATTTTTCCTTTATTTAATAAAAAAATCAGTGGTAATTAGGTGTCAATTTATTTGGGTACAATGTTACATGAAAAAAACAATTGTCAGTAAAAAATACTCTACTTGCTGACAATTCTGGTCGAAGTAAGGAGGTTAGAGGCTGATAATGTCTGTGGTGAATGGGATGGACTAACTTTAATCACTTGTATGTGTATTATTGGACACCTTGCACAGTGGCTGGACATCTGTATGCTTTCAAGTTTTATTGTCTCTAATGGACTGAGTTTGCCAGAGCAGTAGTGTATTTGCGCTGCACTGAACTATGATTTAATATGCTCTAAAGGGTTTTTTTTTGTATTGCCCCTGTAGTGTTGAACTGTTCTTTACTATTTGTCACTGCAAGATATATGTTTTATCTGTGCTGAATATAATTTTATGTTTTATAAACTGCCTCCTAATTTGCTTACCTTTAAATAGTACATCCCCTATTCAGTCCATCATAACTGCTGCTGCCAGACTCCTCCATCTTACAAACCACTCAGCTTCTGCTACCCCTCTCTGACAATCCTTCCATTGGCTGCCACTCACCCAACAAATGAAATTCAAAATATCAACAATAACTTACAAAGCCATCCACAACTTGGTCTCCAGCTACAACACTAAACTGTTCTCAAAATACCAACCAAACTGTTGTCTTTATTCTTCCCAAGACTTCCTGCTCTCTGGTTCCATTGTCACCTCCTCCCATGCTCAACTCCAAAACTTCTCCTGAGCCTCTCCAATCCTTCGGGATTCCCTACCCCCCGTCTGTCTGACTATTTTCAACTCTATCTACTTTTAGGTGATCCCTGAACACTTCTGTCTTCAGAGAATCGTATCCTACCTCCACCTAATAGCTGTACTTTTATTTTCTCCATCGGCTCATCCCCCACAGTTATTACTTTTTGTATCCCTTGACCCTATATTTTAGATTGTAAGCACTAACAAGCAGGACCCTCTGATTCTTCCTGTATTGAATTGCATTGTAACTGTACTGTCGGCTCTCATGTTGTAAAGCTATGCGCAAACTGTTGGCGCTATATAAATATTGTATAATAATAATAATAATGTGCAGAAACATATATATAAATAGCAAAATGAGGTGAGAGAAGGGAATCCAATATCAACTAACACAGCACCAGAGAAGGAGGTAAGAATGCAAGAAGTGGAAACTAACATCAAAAAGTCACCAGCGCAAATGGATAGATACCCACCAACACATAGGTGAACCAAGGATGGACCAGTACCCATATAGGACCTCTATACAGAGAGGAAAATCAAAGGTAGATAATGTATACTGGAGGAGATGGCAATGGAGGAACAACTGGAGTACAAAAATTTAATTATTAAAGATCCTACAAGCAGTATAATTATGACAGGAGAAGCCCTATCCTAACTTTGAATAGAACAAGACCACAGAGTCATCAAGGATATAGACAGTATCATTCTAATGAGAGGAGAAACCCTAGTACCCTACACAACAGCTATGAAAGCTTGAGGAGGGAAAACAAAGATGAAAGTTTGCAGAGACATTTTTTAGATGTGAGACACCGCGTATCCCCGAGGAGAGTAGAACAAGAAGGATGGACAATAAGAACCCCAGAGGAATGAATAAGAAGTCCAAATCGAGGAGAGGATGCAGAACAGGGATCAAGAAACAAAAGAAAAAGAGAATACTAGGAGATGCGTTTATAATCTAAGTTGAGTGGATTTGACCAGAGAAGAAAAGAAAATGTTAGATAAAAGCCTGAAAATTGCCCCAAAGAAAAATCTCAATATATTGAAAGTATATGTAGACATACAGAAATGCACACAACTTAATATTAAGAAATATGTGTTGGCGAAAGCGGGAGAAAATTTGGTGAGAAGGCACAATGAAAGCAGTAATATTAAGCATATCACTTTGAAGAACAAATCCTTATTTAACCCACCTGTTAATGAGAAAAGGCATATAGAAGTCTTTCAAAGATTAGTCACACATGATTTCAACAAATTACAAGTGAAGAAAGTGGAGGATACAATGGATATAAAGAAAGGTATAAAGAAGCTAGAACAAAACTACTTTGTGATTAAGCATGCAGATAAAGGTGGAGCAATAGTGGTATTCTCAAAAGAAGCCTATAAGAATGAAGTTATGATGAAACAATTACAAGATACAGATACCTACACAACTTCATTGAATAATCCTACAGTGAAATATAAAAAGGAGTTAGATAAGTTGGTTAAGAAGGGTCTAAAGAAAGGAATATTAAGTGAAAAAGATGGGAGATATCTTGAACCTGATATATGCAGAGTACCAGTGATATACAGTACATGGTTCCTAAATGTCATGAAGATGAAACAATTCCACCAGGAAGGCCCATAGCAAATTGAATGAATTCAGTGGGAGTCAGAATAGGCCAATATATTGACTGGTTCTTACAGCCAGTGGTACAAAAAACAAAATCTTATCTTATAGACACTATGGATTTGATACAATTGACGCATTAAATAGAAATGACTGAATATCAAATATGGCTAACCACAGCTGATGCAACATCACTATACACCATTATAAACCACCATGAAGCAATACAAGCCACTAAATTGGTGTTAAGAGAACTACAGTAAGTAAATTGAAATGCACTCAAAGAAAATTCCTTTTAAATATCTTGGAGTACAGTTTAGAATACAACTACTTTTAATATTTTTAGTATGATCACACATACTATAAAAAACCAAGGGTATAGCCATAGGTGCCTAGTTTGTGCCAGGTATTATGAGCTGGTGATAAAGACAGCTTAATACAGTTTTGTCAATCTGAATTATAATGAGAAATATATCACACTATCATGGGAAATAGATGACAAGAAGATTCATTTCCTGGATTTGGAAATCAGCTGTGAGGATAGAAGAGTGAAACCAAAAACATATTTTAAGCCAGTAGACAGAAATAGCTATCTGCCAGTCGATAGTTGCCATCATGCACCATAGCTAATTAATATACAGAAGGTCCAGCAAGTGAGACAGAGAAGAAACGGTATGGACCAAATTGAATATGAAAGACAGTCTGAAATAACTGGAGACCGCTTTGTACAGAAAGGATATGAAAAAAACATTCACTGATGGAAAATCAAAGAGGTGGCAATATGGATAGAAATGCTCTAAAAAAGATAGGATCAAAACACAGGAAGAAGAATATGACATGCCTATTATAATGAATTATAATGTTCCATGTAAATAGATTGAATCATTAAAATAGACTGGAAAATATTGAGAGTGGATCGCCAATTGTTGGCAAATATACCTAGATTTACATAGAGGAGAGCATCAACTCTCAGAGACAGAATTGCAAAAAATGTGGTAGATACAACAATGACCAATAAATGGACCTTCCTAGATGGAAAAGGTTTTTTTCTCCTGTAAAAAGTGTTATGTTTGCATAAGAACTAGTGACAACAAGAAGAAAAAAAAACTTGCTTTCTCAAGTGGCTGAGGAGGGAGGGGCCTGAAGATGGCACCAGCCAGAGGCTGATGTGAGAAAGTTTCACCCCCCTGTCAGAAAACATGGTCTGCAGTTTGGCTTGAACAAGCACCTGCTCCCCACTCCCCCTTCTATGTTGGCTATAGCCTGACCATCAATGCAGGCACTGTGGAGACTGTGGCATCAGCGGGGAGGCCGGGATTGGCAGGGAGAACTTCCCGGCTCCCACCGAGATGGCTGACACCCAAAAGGGGGTGAGAGCTCCCTGGCACTGTGGCCCCCTCTGCAATGATTGACTCCTGGGGTGCAGAGCTCTTGACAGTGGCAGCGGAGAGGAAGACACTTAGAAGTCTGTGGCCAGTCTATACACCGTGAGGAGATACCGGGCCCCCCCTCCTTCTTCCCTCTCCCTCGTGTGAAGGGCTGCTCACAGTGAGCCACAGCAGGCTGGCAGGATGGTGGAGGAAGAGGTAAGAGAGGCGTACCCTCCACCTAAGCAAAATGGAATCTGGACTGACGAAGAGGATGTAGAGGAACCTGGACTAGATAGTGAGTGGGGGAAAGGTATAAGGGACAAGGCTGAGGCCCATAAAGGGCTACCTATCATGGTTAAAGGTGGTAGGGTACCTGCTGAGACCTGTGCCCCCCCAGAGCAGCGAACACAGGCAGAACGTGTGAAGGAGGAAACAGCAGGAATACTGTACCCTTCAGGAAATTCCCTCAAAAACTACAACTAACCATGAGTAATATCTGAACTTTAATGGTATTGGGTACACCACACAGATCTAGTTAGACTTTGAAAGACACTCAGATGTTCAGGATAAGCATTCACAAAAGTACTTGCTTAATGGTGATATAGTGCGGAACTTGTAATTTTGTGATTGGGAGTTCAACAAAATTTTTCGGAGGAGAAGGCTGTAGCCGAGGAGAACAGAGTGAGGGGAGAAGGTAGCAAAGAGGAGCGAAGGAGGCCTATAAGGCCCCCTGTGGCAATTAGCAGCGACAGGGTACCCGCAGAAGCTCATGGATCCCCAGAGCAGGGAAGGGACGAGGCGAAGGCCCATTTGAGGACAACCTACCACTGGCAAAGGTGGTAGGGCACTCGTTGAGACCCATGCCCCCCCCCTGGAGCAGTAAATATAAGTTAACTGGGTGAAAGAGGAAACAGCAGGAACCCCGGTACCCTCTGCAAACATCCTTAGAGACTTCAGCTAACCGTGAATATACTACCAGAATATAAATGTTATCGGATACATCACATAGATCCAGCTAGACTGTAAAAGACATTCAGATATTCACGATAACCACTTAAAAAAGTACTTGCTTAATGGAGATATATTGCTGAATCTGTAAGCAAGTGACTGAGAGAGTAATAAATTGTGAAGAGTCTGAGGAGAGGGTTGGAGCTGAGAAGTACAGAGAGAGGGGAGAGGGTAATAAGCGGAATGGTGGAGGTCTAAAGGGGCTTCCTGTTGCAACTGGCAGCGATGGGGCACCCACCGATGTCTGCTGTCTCCCATGAGCAGTTAAGGTACGCGTTAAGGGAAGGAGAATCAAACAACAAAACATATTAACAAGTCCCCCCAAGATCTCCAGCTGAAGCTGGGTGGTTCACCAGTATTGTAACTCTATTGGTCATTGTATCCAGTACCAGAAGGGGTAGAGAGAGACATCTACTGATATTCATAATTCATATCTATATATATTGTATAGTGCACAATGTGACAAATAGCTGTTGTTTTGACTCTAAACCCAACTATTGCGCACGATATCCAGATGCGGCCGGGGTGGAGAGCGAGACACAGTTATAATTACCACGTCGCGGACATACGGTGAACGGTGATAAATCATTGATTGCTGTAAGGGTTGCTTGCTCAATTATTTGTTCAATTGCTTGAGGTTGGTGTAAAAATACAGTAAGATCGGATTGGTGCATTAGAAAAGCCAACAAGCACATCCTCCCCCTCAGAAAACTCACAAGGGAGCTGGGGAAAACCCCCCAAAAGCAAGTGCCAGTCCCGGCACTATCAAAAAATATATGACCCAAGAAGGAGCAGCAGTTAGTCCGGACAGGAAAACAGAAAGGGAAAATGGAAAACCAAACTACTGCTGGAAATAAAAAGGGACAGAACAAGCCCCCATCTGAAATTAACCTGGAGGAAACCTTAATAGAAACTGAATCAGAGGAGCAGTTTTTAGAAGAATGAAAAATGGAATCCCAACTTCCCACTAAATATGAGATGGCAGAAATGTTTTCTAAATTGGAACAATCATTAAAAACAGATATGGCGACTTTGCATGGGGATTTAAATAAGATACTAAAAAAAAAATAGAAGAAACAGAAGAAAAACTGGATGCTCATGCTATGGAATTAAAATAATAATAAAAAAAAAACGGATTCTCCAGATTGAACAAACCAAGAAAACAGGGACAGAAGGAAAAATATTTGAATATGGGGTTTACCGGAAGGGCCACGGGGAGAAAATTTGCAGAGCACCATAAATAAAGTATTTTGCCTGGTACTAGGAAGAGCAGAGACTGAGTATTTAAATATTGAAAGAGTCCACAGAACCAGAAAACCACCAAGTATAGCAAAAGAAGTGCCAAGGGACGTCATAGTGAGGTTCCAAGAGTATAGAGAAAAGGAACAAATATGGGAAAAAATGAGAATGGCTAAACAAATAAATTATAAAGGGGTGGTTCTGCAGGTATTTGTGGACCTTTCCCCTGAAATGTTGGTTAGAAGAAGACTACTTAAGCCCCTCTTGGAGGTTCTGAGAACACATAACATACAATATTTCTGGGGATTCCCTGCAAGTCTGATAGGCCAAAAAGAGAGTGGGTCGGCCAAATTAAAATACCCAGAAGACCTGGAAGATTTTTGTAAAAAAGACTTACCAAACATGAAGAAGAGACGAAAAACGAGGAACAACAATGGCAAGCGGCCACTAAAAACAAGAAATTAACAAAAAGACAATATGATATGAATAAGTAAATAAAGATGAAAGAAAAGAAATGATCAATAAGAACTGGTGGGAGAAAAGGGGGGGTAGGAGGAGGAATCGGGAGGGGGGTGCAGGTAGGCCCATAGGGGAAAAATGAAGAAGAAAAACAGCTACTAAAATGTAATAAAGGGAGTGAGATAGACCATATCAGCCTACTACTCAATCGAGGGGAAGAAAATAGCTGGGGCACATGAGATAGAGCTCAACCTCAAGGGTATCCGAGGGAAGAGAGAGAGGACTAAAAACTCTGGTGGACCCAGGAGCTCCTATGGAGCATTAAATACCTAGAAAAGGTGGGTGGGGAGGGAGGGGCAGGGGGGAGAGGTTGGGGAGGGGTGGGAGTGGAGGATAAGAAAATATGGTACCCGGCGAGTCTCTTGGAACAAGGTCTTTCTTTTTTTGTTTTCTCTTGTGTTTTTTCTGTTGTTTTTCTTGCTCTCTCTCCCTCTTCCCTCCCTCTCCTATATTGCAGGAGTCTCTGTGAGGGGTATATATGGAGGTGAGAGGGAGGGGGAGGAGAGGAGAGGATAGAGAAAGGGAGAGATCACCTAAATTTTTTTTCCATGGCGGAAACTACGTTCTTAACATATAATGTTAGAGGACTAAACTGCCCAGGAAAAAGACATAGGCTCTTGAGAGAACTGAAGCACTACAGAACAGGAATAGTACTCTTACAAGAAACTCACATCACCCACGAGTCAAAGATCAGGTTGTACTCAAAAGATATTCCAGTGTGGTTTTATGGGGGGACTCAAACATAAAAAAAGCTAAGGGGGTGGTGATTGGGATATCAAGACATACACAATTTAGGCTATTAGATAGAATGGAGGACCCAGAAGGGAGGTTCTTGTTTCTGAAAGGGAGGTTGTTCAATACAGAGTGTACATTGGCAAATATATACTGTCCAAATAAGTAACCAACAAAGTATTTGGAAGAAACCATTAGGAAATTATTAAACTTTAAAAAGGGACAGGTAATAGTGGCTACATCTAAATCAACTGGTGAATATTTGGAGATACAGCATCCAACAACTTTGGATTATACATTCTATTCCCCAGTGCATGCAAAGTACTCTAGAATAGATTATATCCTCTTGGAGCACAGGAGCTTGGAGTTCATAACTAGCTTGAAGATAAAAATAACGACAATGTCGGACCACACGCCAGTATGGATGAAGTGGAGTTGTGCAGGTTATGATAAAACCCGACCAGCTGGATATTAAATGAAAATCTATTACAAGAGAGGGAGGTAGAAGAGAGGATAAAGAAGAGTTGGAGCAATACTTTAAAATAAATGAGTCAACTGAGATTTTGGAAACAACAATATGGGAAGCCCACAAAGCTTGCATTAGGGGAATATATATTGGTGCACAAAAAAAGGAATAGGGAGGGGGGCGTGGCTGGACGGCGGCAAGGGAAGACGTGTCTCTGCAAAGCTCCAGAGCCCTGTTGCACTAAACTAAGGACAAAGAGCCGCAAAAACTCAGAGATACCGCCTGCACCTACAAGGACGGACACCCCTTGCTGCGGGCTACTATTTGAGCCCCTCCGCGAGAAAATCCGCCGCGCACAACCGAGTAAAGCGGTAATAAGCTGCATGAAGTGCGGGACAAGGAGGTCGGCGCCATCTTGGAGGCCCTACCCTGGCAGCAGGCACACCAGAGACCACGGAGATCTGGTAAGAGAACATCTCACCGGGGAGCCCACCCGACACCTGAAGCCCCCGTGCTGCCCCTCAACCCAATTCACCACCAAAGGGCAACCTCAAACAACACAGGGCACCCCACCAATTGCATAAGCCCGAGCGGACACCACACCGGCCGTTACCGATCTTACCCTACAATACATCAAGGGGGACAGGCCTTGTGGGGAACACCGGGACCCAATATTGCTTCGCGGGATCTTCCAGTCCACAGGGGTCCGCGATCCGCCGGGGCGGCCTTCACTAGGAAAGACCGGGGATCCAGTGCGGCCTACCTAAGCCCCCGGCGGCGGCCATATTGCTACTCCCAGACCAGCCTAACATAGTCAAAGATGCAGTAATAGTACACAGCGGATCTGATCCACTGAAGATCAAACACAAAGCAGAAGTTTGACCAAACAGCCTGATGATTCAATAGACTAATACACAAGACAGCACTGAACAAATCACCGCCCGAGGGGGTTACCACTGAAGCAAGATTAACAGCTGAGCACACTACATAAATGACGCGTAAAAGGAAAGATACCACTCAACCCAAAAAGTTAAAAGACTTTTTTACCCCAAACACAAGGAGTCCTCACCAAGAAGTCATGGGGGGCAAATCTCCATCCTCCTCACCTGGCTCTGCGTCCACGGCCCCTAGTCCTGCTTCCCAAGGAAGCTCTGAACGCCGCTCTCCGGGTGCATCAACGCCGACCACCCGCAGTCCGGCAAAATCCAGACCTAGATTATCAGAGGAACTATCCCATAACAAGACAAGTCCATACCAGGACTCATTAGAAGACACCAGAGAACTAAGCGACACCATCAACACCTTTCCCACCTCCAACCAACCCATCTCAGATACCACATTGAAAGACATGCTAGTCTCCCTACGCAGCTCACTACATACTGATATGATGGACTGTATGAGGAATTTCAAAGGGGAAATTCAAGAGCTAGGGGGCAGAGTAGATCACATTGAAAAAAAGATGGGAGAATATGCAACATCTTACAACTCTTTAGTGGACTCCCATAATGACCAAACTGACGAAGTGGCATGGCTGAGGTCAAAGGTCGCTGACCTTGAAGACAGGTCTCGAAGAAACAACATTAAAATCAGGGGGCTCCCAGAGTCTGTCCAACCAAGCCAACTTCTACAGTATGACAAAGACCTAATGCATGAGTACATGCCCGAGGTGCCCAAATCTGAACTGGTCATAGATAGGATTCACCGACTACCAAAACCCTCCTTCCTACCAGACAATATCCCCCGTGATCCACAACTACCACAGCGAAT
>BLSH010304626.1:438908-458596 GCA_018402905.1 Glandirana rugosa | reverse complement strand
ATAATATTAGAACACAAACTTCTCTTTCAAACAAAACAAACTATCATGACACTATAAATACATTTCCCACAAATACTTTAGATAAGAACTATATTTGTCGGACACATCTCTATTTTTCCACTTTGTGCTTAGTCAAACATGTGCAGTTTTGAAAATGAGGCTTGCAACTCAAGCCATTGACGCCATTTTGGAAGCAAATTCTGACATCCGGTTTTAGTCCCGCTGGGGGCGTTTCTTTGTCCTTTTATGGTTTATTATAAATAAGGGTAGTGACAGGGGGGGGTTATACCCCAGATGACGGCTGTTGGAGCCGAAACGCGTCGACACATCTGACCCTCCTTGTCACTTTAAATCCGAGAGCTCTCTTATTGTTTTTTAAATTGTGAGTATCATTCCTTTTTAGCGCAATAAATATTCATGTTATACAATATCACACTATTGCGCCTTTTTTCCTTCCTATAATGCACACGGCTGTGATATACCATCTGAGAGAATTTATCTTGTGAGAGTTGGATCATCCAGTCTGGCAAAGATTCTCTTCTCGGTTTCCTGGACCATAAGGATAGATGACAACAACCCCGGTGCGTCCGGACCGACCAATCTCTCCATACACCTTCTAATCGGACCGTGCGGATGATGTGAGATCACCACTGGTGCCACTACCTACCTATTTGCGCATAATCTATGTGCTTCTGGTAAGCATATATGTTTATTAGTTTTGGATTTGATTGCAAGAATATTCATTGGCAAGCTTACCCCTTTCAGAGGAAGGAATCTTTCTTTGCTATGACAAACATTCTCGCATCAACATAATTTCTTCAGTGACATTTGCACTTTATTTATATATTCATATAATTTTATATTTTATATATATTTTTTTCATTCATTCCTTGTCTATAAAACGCATTGAGGAACCTTTATTCTGGGCGCTGCGGTTCTTGTATGTATTACAAACCATAGCATCCCTCCCAAATGGGAAATCGCCAGGCCCAGATGGATTACCCAATGACTTTTACAAGCTATTTAAACAAGATTTAGCCCCACACCTAGTACGAGTTTTCAACAAAGCAACTGATCAATCAGCCCTCCCGCAAGAGATGCTCAAAGCCCACATCATCACCCTACCTAAACCAGGGAAGGACTCCACATCCCCAGCAAACTTTAGGCCTATCTCTCTATTAAATTCAGATGTGAAAATACTAGCAAAACTAATAGCGAAACGAATTATGACCATCCTACCCCTATTAATACAAAAAGATCAAACAGGGTTCATTGCAGGGCGCCAAACGTCAGACGCAACTAGGAGAGTTATAAATATCATGGACCAGGCTGAAAAAACAGGAACGCCTTATCTGCTTCTAGCTTTGGATGCAGAGAAGGCGTTCGACAGAGTGCATTGGCTATATATGAACAAAACCCTACAGAAATTTGGCTTTTCAGGCAATATCCTCTCCACTATCCAAGCTTTATACTCGTGCCCCTCAGCACAAGTGTATAGCTCAAACACCCTCTCCAAAAAATGTAGTATTACTAACGGAACGAGACAAGGGTGCCCCCTTTCTCCCATCATTTTCAACCTAGTGCTAGAACCACTGGCTGAAGCAATTCGCTCAAACCCCTCAATAACAGGATTTAACTTCCGAGGTAGACAACATAAAATAAGTCTGTTTGAGGACGACATCATATTATTATTGACAAACCCAAATAAATCACTAATATCGGCGTACCACACACTACAACAATTCAGCGAAATCTCTTATTACAAAATAAATACAACCAAATCCACCATATTAGATCTTGGCATGCCCCCGCCCACTATACAGAGCCTCAAATCCCAATTCCCATTTACATGGGAACCAAACAGCATAAGATACCTAGGTATCAATCTAACTAAAAAGTTATCTAAACTAGTAACCGCTAACATAAACCCACTAATAGTAAAAACATCAAACGACCTATCATTTGCATCCAAACATGAAATATCCTGGGGAGGAAGACTAGCGGTAGTCAAAATGAACATTCTCCCCCAAATACTGTACATCCTGAGGGCACTCCCAATTCCCATACCGAAACACCAACTGAATAAATTAAAAAATATCCTAAAAAAATTCATTTGGCAGGGCAAAAAGGCAAGATGTGCAGAAACCATACTCATGAAACAGCAAGGAGCAAGCATGCCAGACCTAGTTGACTACTACTGGGCAGTACACTTACAACTTAAATACTGGTTCCCAAAGGAGGAAACCCCACTATGGGTAGAGATAGAAAGAAGTGTATCAACCACTACAGACCTCAGAAACATACTACTGATTGAGAACTGGAAACCAGGAGACCTCTCCCATTTCACACTCCCAATGAAAGCAACGATACAGGCTTGGAGACAAATATCCAAACAATTTAACAAATCTGACACAAATAGCACAATCCCCACTCCCCTAGAAGTACTGGACTCAATGATCCCATGGCTCAGTACAAAACCCTTAAGAAATTGCAAAATACAAAACATCCAACAACTACATGACAGTAGAGGAGTTAAAACACAAACGCAGTTGATGGAAGAATTTCACATCCCTCAGCAACAAATCTACAACGTAACCCGCATAACAAAATTCCTCATAACCCACCCACTAAAAGACACTAAGGTAAACCCAAAGATATGGAACTACCTATCTAACACAAAAAGTGAAAAAAAGGGGATCAGCATGTTTTACAATACCCTAAATGAGAAAAAGACATTTGACAAAACAGGGCCAATGACGAAATGGGAAAAAGATCTTCAAAGTACATTTACAAATGACCAATGGAAGACAGCCACTGCCTCCATTGAGAAACTCTCACATTGCACCTCACACTGGGAGATGTCCTTAAAAATAATAAACAGATGGTACCTTACGCCGCACAGGATGGCTAAGTTCTCGGCTGCCCGCTCCCCCTCCTGCTGGAGGGAATGTGGTCAGGTGGGAAACCTGGTACACATATTATGGGAATGCCCAGCTCTAACGAGCTATTAGAACTCAGTGTTCAGACTGATAGCTTCTAACACAGGGATACTCAAAAAACCATGCCCCAAGCTGGCGATCTTAAATATAGGAATAGACACATACCCTCCTATATATAGGTCGGTGGTCACACATACACTACTGGCAGCAAGATCACTAATACTTCAGAAATGGAAGAACACTGACACACCAACCATCTCTGAGGTCAAAAAATTAGTGGATATAAACTCTACATACGAGAAACTTTTGGCTTTCAACTCATTATCGTACAAAAAATGGCAAGAAACATGGAGTTGTTGGTCAAATACTAGAGTATACTAATGGTAAACAAGACAGAACTGGAGTACCTAAGTAATAAAACGAAGCAAGGAAATACTCTGTAACCCTTCCCCCCTTACCC
Source organism: Glandirana rugosa (assembly GCA_018402905.1). Taxonomy (NCBI): domain Eukaryota; kingdom Metazoa; phylum Chordata; class Amphibia; order Anura; family Ranidae; genus Glandirana; species Glandirana rugosa. The sequence goes on along the minus strand of BLSH010304626.1, from coordinate 455,197 downwards.
ACCATACCCCCTCTTTCCTTTCTGTATCCCCCCTAATCCTTTCCCCCCTCTCTTATGCTGCAATGCTCGCAAACTATTGTAGTCCCACAAACACTTCAATAACTGTTAATTAACTGTTAACTATCTGTTTGTTTAACTATATTGTACCTGACATTGTTTCTTCTCAATAAGTGATATTCCAATGGTTTGTACCATATTCTGTTATACTTAAAATTCAATAAAAAATATTAATAAAAAAAAAAATATTCGCAAAAATCCTCACCACCAGGATGAAAAACCTAATGAGAGAGTGGATACACCCAGACCAGGTGGGTTTCGTCCAAGGGAGGGAGGGAAGGGACAACGGGGGGAGGACGCTGCTGTTGATGAAAAAATGAAGCAGAGTACATCCCCAGTCATGTCAATAGATGCTGAAAAAAACATTCAACAGGTTGTACTGGGGATTTATGATAGGTCCCAGAATGCTAAATTGGGTAAAAAATTGGGTAAAAACATTGTATTAGCAACCTAGAGCATCAGTGTTGATAAATGGAACACCTTCAAGAGCATTTAAGATGCATAACGGCACCAGGGAGGGCTGTCCCCTCTCGCCCCTGTTGTTCGTCCTGACCCTCAAACCACGCAGTTTATGCGGACGATGTGTTATACATCTCTAGCCCCAAAATTACACTATCTAACCTGATGAGAATATTAAAAGAATATGGGGAACTGTCAATTTTAAAGATTAATTGGTCGAAAACAGAGATCATGAATATAAATATAAGTAAGAAAGAAGAACAAGTATTAAAACAAGACTTCCCATTTAAGTGGGTAACTTCAGAGTTAAAGTACTTGGGAATTAAATTAACAGCTAACTTGGAAAATTATATTTAAAAAATGATATAACACTCCTGAACAAAATAAAAAAAGTAATAAAAAATGTGGCGAATAGACCTATCTCCTGGATCGGAAGAGTCAATGTGACAAAAATGGTGGTACTACCTAAAGTATTATATTATTTTCAAATGATGCCCATTCCACTACCCCGAGCATATTTTAGGACATTAAAAGCAATAATAACAAATTATATATGGGAGATTAGGAAACAGCGAATACAGTTTGCAATATTAAGAAGAACTAAACTACAAGGAGGATTAGCAGTACCAGATTTTAGACTAAATTACAATGGAGGTTTAATTTCACAGTTCATGGAATGGACGAAGGAGAAAAATGAAAAAAGATGTGTAAAAATAGAAGACACGTTAAGTGGCATAACATTAAGCAAGATAATATGGATCCCTCCACAATATAGGCAAATAAGTAGACAACACATGTTTTGACTAAAGAAGTATTACAAATCTGGGATTTAACTCACAAAAAAGCAAAATGCAAATATAACTCTCCATTAATTCCACTGAGGGACACTACGTTTTTTGCACCAGGACAGGAAAATCAATTTGGTTATTGGATCAAAAAAGAGAATGCACAATTAAAAGACATTATGGAAAAGGATAAGCTACTGAATATATCAGAGATAAAAAAGAGACAAGGACATGGGTGGAGATCGACGAATGCGCTATTTCAAGTTGAGACATTTTGTGTCCTCATTGCCACAACCTATATGTGAAGCAGATAATTTGCTTCCACTAGAATGTCTGGCTATGGAAAAAAACAAATGGAAGGGGGATATCAAAGGTCTACAAGATACTAGTGGAGATAATGACACAGGGAAAAGCGTCATTCATTGAGAAATGGGAAAAGGAAACAGGTTCACGTTGGAAACAAATACAGTGGGAAAAAGCATTGAAATTAATTTCTTCTTCAGCATTAGATAATAAAACAGAAATGAATTATAAATTTATAGCGAGATGGTACATAACACCAGATATAGTTTCAAATAGAGAAATCACCCAATACTGGCGAGGGTGTGAGGCTATTGGTAATATGACACATGTATGGTGGGACTGCCCAAAAATAAAAAAATTCTGGTCGGAGGTATTGTCCTGGATTGAAAAGATTACTGGAACAGCAAGGTCCATGGGACAGAGGAACCAATAAAAAGATATAGAAACTCCTTGGAACCACATTTGTTAAGTGCCCATGCATTGGCAAGTAGCAGAAGGTCCATCTATAAAAGAATGGCTGGAAAAGGTGGGAGATAGGTATAATATGGATGGAATAATGAAAGGGGATATATGGGAGAAGTGGAAAGTTTTCAAAAAATAGGTATACTATGGATGGAGAAATAAAAGGGGATATATGGGAGAAGTGGAACATTTTCAAAAGGAAAAGACAATACCTGGAACTATGGATGTAAGGAGGGACAGACTGGGGAAAAGAAAGAAGGAAAGAGGAATAAAGAGGAAATAGTATTGTAGGGTCAGGTAGGGGAGGGGGGGAGGAGTAGTGGGGGGTGGGGGAGTAGGCACCATAAGCATTAGGACTGGTGGTTTTTATTTTCATGTAAACAAATTGTGAAATGTGTTTTATATGTTGGAAAATGTAAAAAAACTAATAAAGATTACAATAAAAAAAAGAAAAAAAAAGAGGAATTCAAAGCGGCAACTACTGGTAGACAATATAATATTTGAGATTTTATAACATGTCAAACGGAAGGGGCAGTATATGTATTAGAATGTCCATGCCACTTACAGTATGTAGGGAGGACAAAAAGGCATTCTTGGAAATGCTTCAGAGAGCATGTACACAACATAATAAAAGGCTACCAAAAGCATAGTGTATCTAACCATTCTGCTGAACATCATAACAAGGATCATTCCTCCATACTATTTTGGGGAATTTAAAAATACAAACCACAATGGAGAAATTGTAATAAGGTAGTCACACTTAATCAAAGTGAGTCCAAGTAGACATATGAAATACAGACATTGGTGCCAGTTGGTCACGATATCAAATTTTGCTTATATTGTTTCATCAGTGACTATTAAACCTACCTCCAGTTTTTAGGTTCATACTGGGCAGATTCATTTTTTTAAATCTTTTAGAAATCTCTCATACCATGTACAATTTATACCATAGCTATTTTTATTCATGCCCATGGACTTCCATAATGTATAATTTATATTTATGTATTATGCCCACTAGATGGCGCAGAGTCATATATTTATTTATTTTTACCTTAATTTTAACTTAATTTATTTATACACACACATATATATATATATATATATATATATATATATATATATATACTGTATAAATATATATAAATTCATTTTTTTCAGTTTTAGCTTATACTTATTTAATGGTGCTATTTTCAGAGTTTTTAATTCTAAGTATACAGGATTAGTTATTTCATAGGGACAATAAGTAAAAATCGAACAATAATGGTTTCCATGGTGTCATGACAACTGCACAATACTATAAGAGCTCTAGCGGAGATATCCGACTCCATCCCTGATGAAGTCACGTGATCAGCGATGCAACGCATTGGACGGAGTTGTGGTATGTCACATCTAGTCGCGGCTGAGACCACAAGTCGGGTAAAGATTAGAAATAAAATTTTTAATCTAAACCCTCCCGAGGAGTCCAGGCTTGCAAGGGAAAAGCCAGCCAGGGTGTGCATGTGTGCACTGAAGAAGCCCGAGAGTGCAGGTCTGCACTGAAAGCCAGAGACTCAAACTTGAGTTTGCCGACAGGAGTCAGGAGGGCTCCATGTGGGAGCCGGAGCAGCGATCCTGCTGCTAAAGAGAGCCAGGTGGCTTGGTATTTTTATTTGCTATGCTTCATGTGTAAGCCAGGAGGCTGAATGTACAATTAGTTGATGCTGATGGTGAAAACCCCCTACGAGGGATACCATGCTGTTTTGTTTTTTCTAAACTTTCGTTATTAAAAGTGGGCCAACAAGCCCTGAAAAGGAACATTTTGGTGTGGACTGTACTCAATAACAGGCAATACACTTGAGCTAAACAACCCCCAGTATATATATATATATATATATATATATATATTGTGAGAGATTAGCTCGTGGTGATCACTTTTCAGGGGAAAAGATTCAGCATGGTCAGTTTCTTTAAAGTCTGGTGGCTTGCCAGGTTTATTTTTACAGGTTTTGCAAGATCAAAAAATAAAAAGAAACAGAAAATAAAACCTCGCCATCTGGCTCTACACTAAACAAAGATATTCCCCTCTATATAGTGTGGGGCTGTCACGGACACCTATAAAACATAAGCACATTGCAAACCTTGTTTTTAGAGTTCAAATTAGCACACAGAGCTCTGTCAGCTTTCTCCCTCTGAGATCCAGGATTGAGCTCTAGTGAGATCTCTTCCTGATCATTAAGTGCAGGTGGAGAGAGGTTTGTGAGAGTACCAGAAAGTCCGGGCCGGAACCAGCTCTGCCATGGTGGTCGGCAAAACCCGGTTCAGACTCCCGCTAGTCTCCTCAAAATGATTGCATGCAAGGCGACAAGTATCGCCCGTCCATTGTGGTGCCTTGCATAACGTCACATATATATATTCGTGATAATGATTGGTAATTTGTTTGTTTATTGTATCGTTAGATTAGTCATTTTAATTAATTACTAGTAGACATTCATATATAATGAAAATATTCTGATTCATTCATTATTCAGATGCAACAGAATTAATACAGTTAAGCTCCGTCCCCAGCTAAATGATTTTTATTAATTTACAACAAAAGTGAAAATTAGCAATTTCTCAAATGTTCTAGGAACTTAGGAAGGAACTGCATTACACTTCCTTAGGAAGGAACTGTATTACACCCCTCACATTTTTGTAAATATTTTATTATTTATTTTCATGCGACAACACTGAAGAAAGGACACTTTGCTACAATGTAAAGTAGTGAGTGTACAGCTTGTATAACAGTGTAAATTAGCGGCCCCTCAAAATAACTTAACAGGTTCCGGTGCCGCATGTGAGAGCAACGAGACACAGTGACTCTGCTCTGCCCGATTCAAACCGGCTTACAAATACCGGCTACAGCCTACTGTCCTCCACAGCCACAAGCTACGGACACCCGCAGCTGGATGGAGAAGTTTCTGAACACTCCAGCCTGCCTACTTCTCTCCTCTCTCCACCACCACACGCTGACTCAGGAGGAGACAAGATGGCTGTGGCTCCCAGCCCAGAGGCAGACAGTGTGGAGATGGAGTCGATCCAGCCAGGTAACACCACACACCCTGCAGAGCACAATAAAATAGCCCAAGCAGTGGCGGCTCTGATCTTACCCAGTATAACCGCAGAGGTGCATACCTCGATCGTCTCAACATTTTACAATCATTCCACAAATCTCGCTCCCTAAAAATAGGCAGACATAGCCTGTTGAACTTTGCTCAGTATTCATATTATGTCTCCAAAAGGAGGAAGGAATTTCAACCAATCTGTTCAGAATTGTATAAGCAAGGTCTACTCTTCACCCTAGCCTTTCCTGCTACGCTGAGGTTACAAGCCCCTAATGGAGACAAGTTAACCTTCTACACGGCAACTGAAGCCGAATCATACCTACCTCCCAGAATATCATGCCCAGGAAAAACCTCTGTGCTCGCAGAGGAAAGACCTGCAGGAGCAAGGGAGCAGTGGAGCCGCAGGAAGGATCCTCCTAAACCAATCTGCATCAACCATTCGGATGCAATAAGCCATATGTGATTGTCATTCAATCCTTCAAACCCGCTAGCAAAATTGTATAGCCTGCTTCTCTTACTTCTTCACCAACTCAGTTGCTTTCAAGAGATACTCTTAACACAAACTCAACCCTTCTTGATCCATAAGTCACTCCACTCCTGGATTGGAAGGGCAGTAGTCCGAACTAGCTTTCTCTATATCTCGGGTTACTCGGTTTCGCTGTGTGAGACAGGAGAAACTTACATGCATAAAAAAGTGAAATTACTAGAGACTATTATTGTTCTCTTTTGCTGTTTATTGATTGTTAATTCCTCTCCTTCTTTCATCCTCCTCCCTCCATGCAGGGGCTCTCCTATGTTCACAAACCGCAACACCTGATACAACCCTCTTGGAAAGATGAGTTGCATATTTTCTCCATACAATACCTATCCACCTACATAAAACACATGAAAACACTGAACCTCATGATATTATGCGAATAGTATCTTGGAATGTTAAAGGATTGAGATCCCCCTCCAAATGCATGAAAATTCTCAGACACCTGAAAAGACTTAAGACCAATATAGTCCTTATTCAGGAATCACATCTCCCATTAGCAGATTACCACCGCATGCAAAAGTTATGGGTAGGGAAAGTACTGGGATCCGCAGCAGTTGGTAGGGAAGCTGGGGTACTGGGGTACTTATTCTATTCCACAAGAGGTTAGCTTTAGACTTGGTAGAGGTACACAACAATGATACAGGCCAAATGGTGACAGCACACCTCAAATTTCAAACAAAGGATATTAAAATCACAAATATGTACACCCCAAACGCCCCCATGATAGCCTTTTTTCAAAAAGTCACGAAGTGGACTTTAAACAAACCTCACTATCCCCATTTGATAGGCAGGGTCTTCAACATCGTTATGGGAACAGAAGAGGATAGATCAACCCAAGATATGCCCTCCACAAGAAACAGTCCCAGGCACATTTCATCTCTTGAACATTTCACACAGAGCTTCAACTTGACAGACATATGGTGTCTGACACATCCAACAGACAAAGAATACACCTATTATTTCGACCCCCACAAATCCTTTGCCAGATTAGACTATCTGTTCACATCTACCTCTCTCCTACCTCAACTCAGGGAAGCTACCATACACGACATGGCCATTTCAGACCATAGCCCTATATCTATACTACTAAAGGATTTGCTCCCCCCAGGCACAGCCAAAATTTTGAGATCCCCAACCTTCCTGGCACAAGACTCCCACCTTAAACACATACCTCAAGAAGACTGGCAAGAATTCCTTTTTTTTTCACGTTTATTGAAATGTTAAACATGAACATAATGCGCATTGTATAAAACATAATAAAACATAGGAAGCAGAATATATTGACATGGATTATGGTAGTAAGCTCTAGTAATGTTGATGACAATTTCAATTTAGAAAAAGAAAAAGAAATGATGAGCTAAACATTTATAGTCATTTTTGTAGCAATAGGTGAAAGAGTAAGAGAAGAAAAAGAAATATAGTATAATTAGTTGAAAAAAGGTTTAAGTAGAGTATAAATGTGGGGGGTGGGGGGTTATTATTTGATGATTGGTATTTAGTCAATTTATCATAGGGAATGAGATTGGTCACGGGGATTCATAATTTGTTTGTATAGGTCTGAGTATTTAAAAATGATCCAGGGGTTCCAGATTTTGGGGTATTGGTCAATTCTGTCATACGCTAAAGCCATTGCCTCTTCCATTGCATGATACGGATTTATCTCTGTGAGCCAATCTGTGGCTGAAGGGGAGTAGGTAGAGTTCCAGGCCCTTGGAATCAAAATTTTAGCCGCATTGATTAGATGTCTAGTCAAGGAATTTTTATATATCCTTACAGATTGTTTGGAGATATTGAGGAGGCAGAAAGGTGCATCTAACTCTAGGTCTGTATTAGTGATTTTTTTTGTTAGATCCTTGACTTTTCCCCAAAAAGACTGAATTTGTTCACAGTTCCACCAGATGTGCATTAACAAGCCTGTTTCTCTATTACATCTCCAGCAAAGATCTGAGTTTTGATGGCACCATTTATGTAGTTTGTCTGGTGTATTGTACCAATGGGTTAGGAGTTTATAGGAGGTTTCTTGGAGTTTTGTGCTTATTGAGCATTTGTGAGCCAAGGTACATGCCCTCCCCCACTGGCGGTCAGAGAATTTTTGATTCATGGCTTCTTCCCATTTTTCTTTAAAATAATTGTTCCCATCATTGGTTGCCGCTTGCAGCCAAAAGTATGCTAGTGATGTGGATTTTTTAGTTTCCGCTGCAGTAAGGCACTTTTGTTCTAGTTGTGTTAGCTTTTGGGAATAAGCTGGTTTGAACTTGCATGAGTTCAGAAAGCTGTGTGTTTGAAGATATAGCCAGTGGGGAAAGGCACCCAACCCGCACAAGGTTTGTATTTCATCTCTAGTTTTAATATTTCTGTCATTGGAGACAATGAGTGGCTAGAAGTGGTGTGGTGAAGGTGGTGTTTGCTAATAATTTGTTATCCATACCTGGATTAAATTCTGGATTGTCCGAAAGTCTTGTTAGGGGGCCTGGGACTGAGGCGAGTTTATGTTTAAGTGCTGCTGTTTGAAAGATTTGCAAAGTGTTTCCTATTAAAGGATGTGATCTTATTTTTATTGGTATTTTGGATATACTGATCCAGGGAAGAAACTCTAGGGGTAGTGAAGAAGAGTATTCTTCGAGTGCCGTCCAGTCTTTATTTATTCAATGGCAGTGCCAGTCTATAACCCTTGTGATATGGGTAGCTATGTGGTATTTTTTAAAATCAGGTAGGTTCATACCACCAGACTCTCTAGAGCATGTCATAGTAGTGAATTTTATTCTGGGTTTCTTGTAAGCCCAAATTAATTTTCTTTGGATATTTTGGAGCTGTTTAAAGAAGTTAAGAGGTATTTTAATAGAGAGAGCATTCATGCAGTAGAGTAGTCTGGGGAGAATTACCATTTCAACAATGGCTGCCCTTCCAAACCAAGAAAAGTTTCCTAAGTGCCATTTTTTTAGATCTGAGAATATATATGTGAGGAGGGGAATATAGTTTTTTTGATAGGTGTCTTTTAGGTTTGGGGTTAGCCAAATTCCTAGATATTTAAGCTGTTCTGTTTCCCATTTGAAGGGACATGTCTTATGGGCCTGATTTAGCTTTTCTTTGGGTATTGAAATGTTTAATGCTTCTGATTTATTGTAATTAATTTTAAGATTAGAGATATAATTAAATATTTTAAATTCCTCTAGTAGGTTCGGGAAAGAGATGTGAGTTTGTGTAAAAAAAAAACAGCAGATCATCTGCGTAAGCGGCAGTTTTATATTCCCTGTCTAGTATTTTGAAACCATGAATTGATCTATTTTGGTTGACTAGTCGTATGAAAGGTTCCAAAGATAGAATAAACAGCAAGGGTGGGAGTGGACATCTCTGTCTTGTGCCGTTGTTGATTTTAATGGTGTCAGAAAGAGTACCATTAATTTTTATTTTTGCAGTGGGGGTATTGTAAAGAGTCGAGATCCAAGACATCATCCTGTTTTGTAGCCCAACATGTCTGCAAGTTGCAAACATGTATTCCCAATCGACTCTGTCGAAGGCCTTCTCTGCGTCAGTGGACAGGAGAAGGCCCTCAATGCCATCAGAATGCACTATATGGATGAGGTTAAGGGCTTTTATTATGTTGTCTCTTGACTCTCTTCCTGGCATGAATCCAACCTGTTCAGGTCTGATCATTTTTTGTAGGGTCTCAGTCTCACGGCTAGAACTTTTGCTAAGAGCTTGACATCTAAATATAATAGTGAGATCGGTCGATAGCTGGTACATTCATTAGGGTCTTTGTTTGGCTTTGGTATAACCATAATATGTTCCTGTAGAAAGGACTCTGGGATAGATTGTTTATTATGTAGTGAATTCAAGTTTTCAAGCAAGGGTTTCTTGAGTATGTCTAAAAAAAGTTTGTAATATTGGGCCGTTAGGCCATCTGGGCCTGGGCTTTTGCCCGGTTTAAGTTTTATGGCTTGAATTAGTTCTGTTTCCTGTATGGGGTTCTCTTAATTTTTGATTTCTTCTTCTGGAAGGATAAGGAGGTCGCTTTTTTGTAAGAAGTCTGTTATAATATTTTGTCTGTCTCCATGTAAGGTTTTTGGTTTATGAGCTTTAGGGAGATTATATAATTTTGTGTAATATTCATGGAATTGGGCTTCTATCTTATCTGTTTTATGTTCTATGTTTCCATTATTAGTGCGGATAGAGTGAATGTTTTCTAATGTTTTAGGGTCTTTTAAAGCTCTTGCTAGGAATTTCCCCGCCTTGTTTCCATGTTCATAATATACTCTCTTCTTAAAAAATAAAAGGCGTCTAGCCCTATTTTCAAGAGTGTGTTGTAATTCCTTCCTTGCCTCAAATAGTTCAGAGGCTGTGGAGAGACATAGTGATTGCTTGTGGAGGGATTCCAGTTTTGAAATAGTGGAAACAAGGTGGGAAATTCTCTGTTTGCGCTCTTTTTTAATTCTTGCACCCCACTTTATGAATTGTCCTTGAATCACACATTTGTGTGCTTCCCAGGTGATGAGGGGGGAGGTTTCTTCATTGTTGTTAAGTGTAAAATAGTTTTTGAGAAAGTTGGTAATGTCAGTTAGGGTATCGGGTTTGAGTAGGAGAGAAGGGTTTAATCTCCATGTGTATGGTTCTGGTCTTGAGTCTAGTGTTGTTAGTGTGATGGCTACAGGGGCATGATCAGACAGAGGTTGGAATCCAATCTTCACCTCTGTGAGTAGGTTGAGATCTCTTTGTGTTAGGAAGATGTAGTCTATTCTGGAGTGTTTGTCGTGTGGTATTGAGAAAAATGTGAAGTCCCTATCTGAAGGGTTAAGTAGTCTCCATGTGTCTACGAGTGATAGAGAATTGAGCCGCTTTTTAATACTTGTTATTGTTTTATATGCAATGGAAGTCTGTCCGTTTGATGTATCTTGTAATGGATTGAGGGGAATATTAAAATCTCCCCCCAGGATCAACATACCCGTAGCAGATCCTTTCAATTCGTCTATTAATTTTTGACAGAAAGAAGAGTGAGATTTATTTGGAAAGTAAGCATTTGCTATTGTTGTAAGTTGGTCATTTAATTGTCCCTTTAGGAAAATAAATCTGCTTTCTGGATCTGCTAATTGCTCTGTAACTTCAAAGTTAGAATCTTTCCTTAGTAAAATGGCAACCACTTTAGTTTTTGCCAAGGGGTTTGATGCGTAGAATATGTTAGTAAAGTATTTGTTGGTAAGTTTCTGGTTCTTTTCTTTTTTAAAGTGTGTTTCTTGTAGTAAAACTATTTTTGGTCTGGCCCTGGTTAGTTCTGAAAGTAAGACAGATCTCTTATCCGGTATATTTAATCCCTTGGTATTATGGGATATGATTGTAGGATGATTCCCTAGTTCAGAGTATGACATTTCTGAGTATTTGTTGTAATTAATTAGATAATGGTTGGGGGTAAGGGGTGGGAGTTGGGGGGAATAGAATGTTGTGAGTAAAGAGATTAGATTTGTAGATGAGAAAAAGAAAAGTAGGTTAAAGTGAGTTTCCTCAAGGGAAACTCATAAGAGGTGTTTCATAAATGCTGAATTAATACTGGGTAGTTTTTAGCCGCAGCATTAAGTGACGTCAATTACAGTATAGTATATTTAAAATCTCTGCTGTGAATGAAATAGAGAGTTTAATGACTACACTGATGTGATCTTGTGGGGTTAGTGGGAGGTAGCAATCAACAGGATTATTTTTGCTAAGAGTACTGTATGTATGTGTCTCTGAGTTTAGTAAGGGTTAATCAGTCAGTAGTTTAGCCTCTAATTTTTTGCCCCCCCGCCCTGTAATGAATAACAAGATAACAACTTGTACATAATAAGAAAAAAGAAGCACATTATGACAACTTGTATAGTAAGAGAACATTGTAACGGTTAGTTATTTAGTAGCCCCATCTGACAAGGATAAGTGTCATTTAACTGAATCTATTGTGTGGGGGGGGGTGAAAAATTTTCAACCCCCTTCTAAAACGACTAAGAGAGTCCAAGTCAGGTGGAGCAATCTTAACATTAGAAAAGTGAACAAGAATATAACATTTGATGGCAGAAGGCATGTGGTCAATGGGGCGTTGTTGTGGTCCCTTTAAGCCAAAAAAAAAAAGGGGGAGGGATTTGAAGGTGTCTGGACCAGTCTATATTGTCTTTAAATATTGAGTCTGCATGCGCACCAGATGAGTGAGAGGTATTCAAAGTCTCTGTTCTCGGCACATGGCCTCCTTTCCTCTTCTTTCCCTCTTAATTAACTAAATAATAGAATGAATATATAAAATTAACCATATTTCGTGATGGTGCAGTAACACTCCAAGTTCAGAGTAGCCGTGAATGAAAATGGACAAGAAAAAGAAGAGAAAAAAAAAGGAGGGGGAGAATCTGAAGTGATGTCCCATCCAGGTGACGAGGATACCGGGATATATCTTATGATACCCCTTTGCATTGTGAAAATGCGTTTATTGTTCGGGAAGTGATCTTGTGATACATAGTTTTGTAGGAGTGTGATACTTCCGTTTTCCTCCAATTAGAAGGTTAGGGAATGTGCTGTAGTTGAGTGATCAGGTCTGTCAGTAATAACGTATCTTAGGTATAAAATGGTCAAGCAAATAAAGTGATCACTTACCAGTCTTTTAAGGGCTCTTATCTGGTGTCAGCAGGATGATCTAAACATATAGTTAAATTTGGGTCTTAGACAAGGTTAGTCGTCCAACCTGTGTAAGAAGGCCTATAAAGCAGTGAAAAATTAGATATCTTATACGTTTCTGTGAAAGCTTGTCAGGCCTAATTAAACAGATGTACCAGAGGAAGAAATACAATGATGAATTCAAACATCTGTTATTCAGGTATATTCTTTGGATCTTAATGATCTGGGGCCTGGAGTGTTCGGAAAGGAGGATTGATTGGAATATTTGCAGGACTTGCCTCTTTTATGCGGGGTCCCTGTTGGAGAAACAGTGGGTGAGGTCTGTGTGTCTCCAGGTTGTGATGGTAATTTAAATTCTTTGTACCATTCTGGTAGGTCTATTTGGGGTAGACCCAAGCTTTCGCAAAATTCGCTCAGTTCATTTGGGTATCTTAGCAAGAACTGTTTGCCTTTGTTGGTCACCTGCAGAGCAAAAGGGAATTTCCATCTGTATCCCATTTCCTTGTCTTTCAGGGCGTCTAGAAGGGGTCTAAGTGCCCTTCTGTTGTTTAGTGTTATTGGTGACAGGTCTTGGAATAGTTTGATATTGTCGCCATTTAGTTCCACATGCTCATTGGGTCTTGCTATAGCGAGAATTTCCTCTTTTAGTGTGAACCTAGAGAGACAGCAAATTATATCTCTGGGCGGGGCGTTGTCAGGACCATTGGGTCTGAGGGCTCTATGAGCTCTTTCCATTTGTATTGGCGTATCAGTGTTTCGTTTAAGTACGCTGTTGAAAAATTTTCATTAGGGGTTTTATTTGCTCTTGTTTATTTATTTGCTCTTGTGTGATGGATTCTGAGACACCTCTTAGTCTAATATTAGATCTTCTCCCTCTGTTCTCCAGGTCCTCCAAATGTCTGTTAATGTTGATAAGGTGGTTTGAATGGGTCTCAGTTATTGCTCCAAGTCTATGTATTGCTTTGTCTCTCTTCCTGCCTGATCTTTCTTGGGATTATAATTGGTCAGACATATTTCTTAGTTCTTGAGGCCTGTGATAGCTGCAGTGACAGATCTTTTGATATCGGCTGCAAACTCATTCATGTCAGCTAGTGTGAGAGGTGCTTTGGTATTGTGTGTGTCTCTCACTCACTCATCAGAATCTTCTACCGAACCCTCATTACTGTCTTCTTCTATGTGTGATGCTGCCATCTTGTTTGCCTGTAGTTTGTCTCTGCTTTGATTTAAATAAATCTGGTATCTGTCTGTTTTGTGTATGCTTAGTTTGTTCTAGGGATCTCTTAGCTCTAGATAGAGGTGTCCCTTTGGTAACTTTGCCCATTTCCTGATTGGTTTAACCGTTTATATGGCCGTGGGAGCTTGGAGGCATCAGGTTAATTTAGCCGGTCATTTCCATTCCCCTTGCCAGGTCGAGGGAAAAGGAGAATTCATTTGGGTAGTGTCTCTTGTTTGCCCAGTGACACTCTAGGGTGTTGAGTGTGGTTTTGCTTTCTGCAGGGCTTCTGGTGGGCTGAAATTTCGTACCGCACGCGTGTCTCGGCCCAAAATTTAGTCCGCGGTTTCACAAGATGGTGTCTATAGTAGGCCCCGGATGATCGTGACTTGATCCCCGATTCTTTTTTGGCTTATAAGTCTAAGCCACCATTCCGTGAGTACCGGGATTCCTTGTGGCTCCCCTCAAGGGAATCGTGGGGGTCTCTCAGATGGGGGATGCCCTGTTTTCCCCCGTGATTATCCGCGGCCTGGTGTTAAGGGTGCCTCCACGGTCTTTAATTAAAGTCCACCCTCCAGTCGGAGCCGGTCAGTTTTGGCTTTTACCCATTCCGGGTGTCTTGGGTAGTCTTTCTAGGTGTGTTGTGTATCTCACCTAGTCTGGCTGGCGATGGATTCCTTCGGATTCAGAGTCTCTGAGCCGGAGCTGTAGAGAAGAGTGTCCGCCGCTGTTGCGTCCAAGCCACGCCCCCCAGAATTCCATTCTAATAACAGTTCACACAACGTCCACCCTAACCTACTTTGGAATGCAGGCAAAGCCTTCTTTTTTTTTTTTTTTTTTTAAATATATTTTTATTAACAAATACCAATTTGTACAGGTATGAAGTGAGAGACATATACACTGTCAGAGTATACAATTCTACAAAATAGAAGCGGAGATTCTTGAGTACAAAACTGCTTCATACCATAGTAGCAAGTAGAAAACGGATATTACATATCTAAAGTAAACCTTGGGAAGAATAAGATCACTCATGTATACATAGAGCTGATTCCCAAACAACAAGAAAAAAGAAAAACAAAAAAGGTGACATCTTTAAAACCGAGGGTTTTCCTATTTCAGGCGTTTTGCACCTCAGCTATCACTGTGTGCTGGAATCATCTAACGTTTAACATTTTCAATGTATGAATAAGGAGGTTTTAGGTCAACCTCTCTGAGACGATGTCCAAGACTGGGGAAAGGCCACCCCTGAGGGATCATGCTGTGGTCCATCCACCAGTTCAAAAGGTCAACCGTCGCAGAAGGCTACTATCGGTTGCAACTAAACCTTCTATTCAGTATAAGTCGTCGTAAAGCTGAGCAGAAAGAAACGGACTTAGACATAAAGGATCACGGATTTACTCCATAAATGAGATAGGAAAACCTCATATTCATACCTTGGATTTATATCAGGATATAAGAGAGGAGGGAGGGGATAGGTAGGAAGAGGAAGTAGAATGAAAGAAAGAAATAAAAAGTGAGGGTAAGGAGGGAAGAGAAAGAAAGAAACAAAGGAGTTCCAAGTCCTCGGGAACTCACGAGCGCTCCCCGAGGTCAAAATTAACAGTACGTTAAATGGGAGAACCTATGTAGGTTGCCCATGGTTCCCAGGTGTTCCTGTAAGCATTCAGCCTATCTGAAATAGTGCAGGCAACTTTCTCCTGTAACATCATCCAAGTTATTTTCCGCTTAGCTTGTTGGAAAGAAACAGTCTTGGATTTCCAATTCTTCGCTAAGGTTAGTTTAGCTCCTATTAAAATAAATCTCATTAAAGTCTGAGAGGCTTTTGAAATGCCAGGTATATTTTGATTTAGTAAACCAATCAGCATATTCTGAGGGATATTACTCTTAGTGATTGATCTCATAAGCCTAAAAACTGCATTCCAGAAAGTTCTTATCCTCGGACATTCCCAAAAGATATGTCTCAATGAGCCCAAATGCCCACAGTCCCTGAAGCAAAGTGGGGACGTCCCAGGGAACATCCTGGCCAGCCTTTCAGGAACCAGATACCATCTAGTTAATATTTTGATGTTAACCTCCATTAATGATACATTATTTATCCCCTGAAGGGATTGTCGATATGTTCTGTGCCAGTCCTCTAGGTCCCAGACTGATCCGAGCTCACCCTCCCATTTAATCATATAGGGTGCTTTGTCCGTGGGTTCCGCTAGACTACTGTAGATTAAGGAAATCCCTCCTTTAACATCCTGAATCTGGGAGCACCAGAGTTCATAGGAGGAGACTAAGAAATCTCCAAATTTATCCAGGTGTAAGGAGTTGATGAAGTGTGAGATTTGGGTGTATCGAAATCGTTCCGAAGGGGGCATTTCTAATTTATCTACGCAGTGTTTAAGAGAAAGCTATGTGGGTTTAGAGTGTGAAGTAGTTGAGGAATGTGGACCTATTTAAACCTCTAAAGAATCAGAGGAGGATACTTGAGACCACGAGGGTCTAAGTCCTACAATTTCCTCCCTAAAGGAATTAGATGTCATCAGATCGCCTTGGGTGCCTGTTTCGTGGGATATACTAATTTACCCTCCCACTCGAGCCTAGTCAGACCCTGGATCTCCTGACCGTGTCTTGTATAGCTGTTAGGGAAGTCCCCTATTTATTACATAGTAATTACCTCCAATTGTAGTTTTATAATTGATCTACCATAGACCAAGGACTTTCCGACCGGTCCTACAAGGGACCCTGCAGGGGTGAAACGAAGTCCCTGACACCCGTAAACC
>BLSH010304626.1:421312-434116 GCA_018402905.1 Glandirana rugosa | reverse complement strand
TCCTGATAAGGACTTGTGTCCTGTGAAAGAGAAACTAGATAAACCCTGTTTCTCTTAAGATCTCAACTAAAGAGATCTATTAAGTGTACAACCCAGTGGGGTTGCAAGTCCAGCACCCACAGGGGGAATGTGTCCTCCTATGAGAGCCGGAGGAGGAGCATGTTGCCCCGCCCGGAGCAGAGGTATCCCGAGCCTAATATAGTTAACATGCTGAATCCCCAGATAACCACAAAAAAAACAAAAAAAAACAAACAAACAGCAAAACAGACAGGAATAGATCTTCAAACAAAGGCAAACCATATGAGAACTTCATCCCATCCGGGAAATGGACCAAATTTGTCTTAAGAAAAAATATGGTAAGTCAATAAGCCTTATATTACTATCGCCTCCCCAGAAAAAAAAAAAAAAAAAGGAGAAATGTATGTGAGAGAGGGAGGAGGAAGATCCGTGCTGCTCACAAAAACCCAGCGAGAAGCTCGGACCAGGAAAAATAGTCTAGTGGAGAGAACTTCCCCCCAGTCCCATTGGGTTGAGAGGGCCGACAGCCAATGTTCCTGCGACCGTCTTGCCATCTGATGAGGCGGGCCTCAAGATCACTTGTGAAAGAGTCAGTCAAAAGCTTGAAGTTGACAGTATTCAGCGTTGTGGTCTGGAGTCTCTTTGTCTCTTGGGTTTCTGTTTGTTCCATAGTGGGTTAATTGGACTGCCAGGAGATGGTCTTTTGGAGGAAGGGAGACGAGCCTCAGGAGTGGAAAGATCCATAGGATCCATGTTGATGATGCCAAGATCTTTCAGAAGATTTTCCCCTTCCTGTAGGGTAATGAAGCCATGAACCTTATTTTGGAACGTGAAATTAAGCTTGAATGGAAAAGACCACCAATATTTCAGAGATTTCTGAGAAAGGATCTCAAGAAGAGGTTTTAGGTTCCTTCTTTTTTGTATGGTGGTCTGCGATAGGTCTGCAAAGATCTGTATATTGTGCCCTTGGATAGCTAGAGAGCCTGCTGAACGAGATTTCTTCATGATAGCCTCTTTGGTGGAATAGTAATGGGGTTTGATGATAACATCCCTGGGAAGGCCATCCTGGCGAGGCGGTTGCAGCACTCTGTGTGCCCTGTCCAGTTCCATAGCATGAGGAGTGATGTCTGGAATAAGGTCTTTTATAAAGGATTTCACCACACTAGGTATGTCCACAATACTTTCCGGTAACCCCCTGATACGAAAGTTGTATTGTCTGCTGCGGTTTTCTAGCTCATCAATTTTGGATAGGGCTCCATCCAATTGATCTTGCAATGATTGAAGACAATGTGTGTTTTGATTGACTCTGGCGATCGTTTCATCGCATGATTGTTCAATTGCATCTATCCTGGCTCCAATGTTAGCTAATTCTGCTTTAAGGGCAGTGGTAATCTGAGTTGCATTCTGAGCTAATCCCGCTACTAGCATTTCTGAGAAACGATTGAGCAAGTGGCCCATATCCGGAACCTGACCGGGTGGACATGCTTCAGTGTGTTATGTGTAATGTGCCTAGCGGGCTTAGTGATGCAGAGGGAGAGGAAATGTCTCCCATTACTCTGTCCAGCAGGGATTCTGTGGAAGCAGGGGAAGGGGGGACCTCTATCAGCCTGTTCAGCATTGTCCCTGGGGAGTCTGTAATTCTAAGGTTGATACATGGGCTCACGGCTCCATTAGAAAGACACGAAGCCTCCTCCTTCCTCCCCTCCGCCTGTGTTGCGGCCGCCATCTTAGGACTGCTAGGCCTCTGATCGAGGAAGACGAGCTGTTTACCGTTTGCTTCGGTCTGGACTGGCTCTCCGCTTTCATAAAAGAGGTCCAGCCCTGATCCCCTATCGGGTGGTTAGCTGTTCGGGGGTTCACTATGGCTGTGAACGGCTCGGGAATCCCGTCTTGGTCCGGGCGGTGCGGAGCTCCGGGGGATCACGTCCTATCCCGAGGTCCGCGCATGCGCACTGGCAAAGCCTTCTTAAAGGGCAAAATTATAGCATGCAGTGTACTATAAGGCTAACACCCTCAAGAAATACAAAAAAGCTAGCGAGAAGCTGAGAAAGTCCCAAGCCAAACTTATACAGAGTGGCTCCATGGATGACAGAAAGGCCCGGTTGGAAGCAAAGTGGTCCTTCGATACCTGGGCAGAACAACAAGAACAAATCAAATCTGCTCATACAGCCACCTTTTTACATAAACACAGCAACAAAGGCGGAAAACTTCTATCCAGGCTAAGTAGGAACATGTACAACACCACACACATCACATCTCTCAAAGATCACAAAGGTTATCTAGTATCCCCACCCTCTGATATAAACAAGACCCTACAAAACTTCTACACCGCTCTCTACTCGCCTGACAAAGTGGACACCTCCCAAGCCAAACACTTTTTAGACAAAGCCAATTTGCCTCCAATCTTCACCGAACAACTCCAGTCCCTAAATGCCCCCCATATCATTGGCAGAAATCACAGATAATATTAAAACAATAGTCAACAATAAATCACCAGGACCAGATGGCCTTTCAGGCGAATTCTAACCATTTCATCCCAACTAGCCTCCATCCTACCATTGCTGATGCACCCAGCTCAATCGGGTTTTGTGAAAGGCCGATTAGCTTTCACCAACATCAGAAAGGTCCTACCAATTTTAGAGCAAGCCAAAGCCCATCCCACTCACAATATAGCTACTGTTAACCTAGATGCCGAGAAGGCATTTAATAATGTAAATTTCTCCTGGCTACAACTAGTCCTGGAAAGATTTGGATTCATAGGCTCTTTCCTAAAGTTCATAAAAACATATATACTTCTCTTTCAGCAAGAGTTGTGGCGGCGGGAATTATTACTGAACCCATCTCCCTTCACAAAGGCACCCAATAGGGTTGCCCCTTGTCACCACTCCTCTTCAATTTGGCCATGGAACCACTTGCCCACTATCTCAAACCCCCTGCATGGTGTAAAACTGGGTGATGATGAAACCCGTCTAGCCCTTTTTGCAGACAATATATTGTTCTTTACAAACAACCCACAAAAAGACATCCCCGTAATCCAAATCACCTTCAACGTCTTCCGTTCCTGTTCGGGACTAAAAATCAATTACTCCAAAAGTGAAATTCTTCCTCTCGGCAAAAAGGGTCATAAGCCCTGGCTATCATCATCCCTTTTCCCTATAGCCCCACATCACAGACCTGAGCGTGAACATAGGAAAGGATCTCTATACCAATTAAATTACCCCCAGTGTTATAAAAAAATAACAAAAGAACTAGAAGCATGAATGGACCTTCTACTATCGCTCTTTGGGAGATGCCACTTATACAAAACGGTCAGCTTTTCGTGCCTACTATATTCCGTGCAAACTATAGCACTGCTATTGAAACATAAAGACATTCAAAAATGAAACAAATCATTATCGCCCTTCCTCTGGCCCTGCCCAAAGCCACGCATTGCATTAACAAAACTGTATCTCCTGAGGAGTGAGGGAGGGGTGGATCTCCCCTACGTTAGATTGTACAATCTTTCATGTCTATTACGCTAAGGCCTTGACTGGATTAACCAGGAATCCAAATGTATGAACTATGAAATAGAAACTGCAATGGTACACCCCTTTAATCTGGCCTCCCTGCTACACAGCAGGATATCAACTTTACTACCTCATCTCAAACAAAACTTACTAATAAGAGAGCCTGGAGGGAAACAAGAAAGCACCTAGGAGTATTCCCTCACATCTCTTCACATCTTCCAATACTAGGCAATCCGATGCTGCCACCATCAACATGCCAAGAAGCCTTCAGGTTCTGGACATTTAAAAACCTAACAAAGATTGCTTCACTCTACAACCCAGACAATGGGAAAATTAAAGATTTCTGCAACATTATTTCAAACTTTGGCCTCCCAAGCCATGACAGATTTCACCTCATGCAAATCTCCACTTATATCAACAAAATCTGCCCAAATCCACAGTTGAGATTTAAATCCACTTTCCTGGAGAGACTTCTGTAATCCCGCTCTTTCTCCATTTTGGAGATTTACAACCCTCTCCTGCCTTTTTTCACTTTGTCTTAGGATCATACTGCCACTAAAGCCTGGAAAACAGACTTACCCTCGATAAACCTACCTCAGCTAATGCGCACCGGGTTCAGAAAGATCCTAAAACTTATCCCAAACGAGAGAAGCGCAGTTCAAAATAATCCACAGGGCTTATCTCCCCTACTTCTCACCAAGCAGTCATCCAAAGGACAAGATCTGCCCAACCTGCAAGACTCCCAGACCAACGCTCTTCCATAAACTGTGGACCTGTCCATTTACACACGCGTTCTGGAACCAAGTCAAAATGTATATTGAGAGAGTGACTCACAGTACCATACCTCTGGACCCTTCTCTTATGTTGTGCAGTTGTCAACACAATGAACCTTACTTGAATTCCCAACCCTCTACCCAATTTACATACACTTCTCAATGGACCCATATATGTCTACTAACGGCACGGAGAGTCATAACCAAGCACTGGATACAGAGTCAACCTCCCACCATCTCTGAGGTCATAAGAGAACTTAAACTTCTGATGTGTAAGGAGCAATTAGAGGTATGGGCCCATACGTTTAACTCTGATAACACAAGGATCATTTCAATCCCCCTACATTTACGAAAATGCACCAAATCGACAATAACCCATCTCACTGAGTCTCCTGCATTACCCCCCCCATGTCTTTCTATCCCTTCCTACCATATTCTTTTTATTTGTAGTATTATCTCTTGTTCATTTTCTTTGCCATAGGTTCAGGAAGTAGCTAGTACTCCAAGTTTTTACAACTAACCTGCCACAGTTAAAAATTTGTTAAAGGATGCTTATCTGAGTGCCCACCTCCCTCTTCCCCCCTGATGGGGCAGGGGGGAGGGCCACAGGCAACTGGGTCTCTATTCTCCATCCATGCTTCTGCCCGCAACCGGACAGTTCACTAGATTACAACAACAACGTATTATAAAAATATACTTTGCATTTTACATGATATGCATACCTTTACTCTTCTTTCTCTACCTGAAGAGCACTTTGTTCAATGGTATTCTTTATGAACAAAAAATAAATAAAACTTGATATATATATATAAAAAAAACTCAACACACAGCCATTAATGTCTACACCACTGGCAACAAAAGTGAGCACACCCCTAAGTGAAAATTTCCAAATTGGGCCCAATTAGCCATTTTCCTTTCCCGGTGTCATGTGACTCATTACTGTTACAAGGTCTCAGGTGTGAATGGAGAGCAGGTATGTTAAATTTGGTGTTATGGCTCTCACTCTCTCATACTGGTCACCAGAAGTTCAACATGGCACCTCGTGGCAAAGAACTCTTTGAGGATCTGAAAAAAAAAATGTTGCTCTACATAAAGATGGCCTAGGCTATAAGAAGATTGCCAAGACCCTGAAACTGAGCTGTAGCAAGGTGGCCAAGAGCATACAGTGGTTAAACAGGACAGGTTCCATTCAGAACAGGCCTTGCCATGTTTGACCAAAGACGTTGAGTGCACATGTTCAGTGTCAAATCCAGAGCTTGTCTTTGGGAAATAGATGTATGAGTGCTGCCAGCATAGCGGCAGAGGTTGAAGGGGTGGGGGGTCAGCCTGTCAATGCTCAGACCATACACCGCTCACTGCATCTAATTGGTCTGCATGGCTGTCTTCCCAGAAGGAAGCCTCTTCTAAAAATGATGCACAAGAGTTTTCTGAAGACAAGCCAACTAAAGACATGAATTGCTGAAGCCATGTCCTGTGGTCTGATGAGACCAAGATAAACTTATTTGGTTCAGATGGTGTCAAGCGTGTGTGGCGGCACCCAGGTGAGGAATACATAGACAAGTGTGTATTGCCTAAAGTCAAGCATGTTGGTGGGAGTGTCATGATCTGGGGCTGCATGAGTGCTGCCAGCACTGGGGAGCTACAATTCATTGAGGGAACCATGAATGCTAACATGTACTGTGACATACTGAAGCAGAGCATGATCCCCTCCCTTCAGAGACTGGGACGCAGGGCAGTATTCCCACATGATAATGACCCCAAACACACCTCCAAGATGACCATTGCCTTGCTAAAGAAGCTGAGGGTAAAGGTGATGGACTGGTCAAGCATTTCTCCAAACCTAAACCTTATTGAGCATCTGTGGGGCATCCTCAAACAGAAGGTGGAGCTCTGTGATGTTGTCATGGAGGAGTGGAAGAGGACTCCAGTGGCAAACTGGGAAGCTCTGGTAAACTCCATGCCCAGGAGGATTCAAGCAGTGCTGAAAAATAATGGTGGTCACACAAAATATTGACACTTTGAGCCCAAATTGGAGATTTTCACTTAGGGGTGTACTCACTTTTGTTGCCAGTGGTTTAGACATTAATGGCTGTGTGTTGAGTTATTTTGAGGATAGAAAAGCACATTTATACTGTTATTCAAGCTGTACACTCACTACTTTACATTGTAGCAAAGTGCAATTTCTTCAGTATTTTCACATGAAAAGATATAATAAAATATTTACAAATATGTGAGGGGTATACTCACTATTGTGAGATATTCTATAGAATAAGAAAACAAAGCTGCACTTTGTTTTGAGTTTGGTCAAGGGTGGGCTCAAAGGGGTCCCCATCAGGTAGGCTGTATTGGGCCCCATGATGTCTAACAGCAGCCCAGACTTCAAACATTCAAACATTGAGTGCAGTGGCTACCCTTGGACCTACAATGTCTTGAAAAAGTATACATACCCCTTAAAATGATCCACATTTTGACTTCCGGTTCCGGCGCCGAATGGAGAGGAGCTAGGAGACGACCGCTCCGCTCCTCTGCCCCTATACCCGCCTGAAAAACCGGCAGATCACGGAGGAACAGGCACGGAGACTCTCCTCACTAGCCCCCCGCCCCGCATGGACCGATTTGTGGAGCGCGTGAACCAGAGGCAGAGCGCTTCCCCCCCGACACCCGGCGGAGATAATCAGCGCGGCGCTTCCAACATGGCCGCGGATGCTCCGGCACAACTCTCCTATGCAGCGATGGCAGCCGCATCCCCCCCTCATCAGCGAACTGATGGCCAGCAGCAACAGCAGCCGCCACCAGGAACCCCAGGGCAGGAACCATCTACACCCGCCGAGATAGCACAGGCGGTGGTCCTCCTGATGCGACCGTTACTAATGGAAGCAGTAGACACAGCAGTCACCAATGCTGTACAGAAAGGTATGGAGCATATGCACAAGGAACTGCAATCCCACACTACCAGATTAGAACAGGCTGAGGAAAGATTGTCTACTGTAGAGGATGACACCACTGCTTTGCTTGCCTCAGTTGCCAAACTCACATTGCAGAATAAAGACCTGCAAGAGAAGGTCATAGACCTGGAAAATCGAAGCAGGAGGAACAATTTACGCATAATAGGCCTCCCTGAAACTTACTCCCAGCGTATCCTCCCCAAGTTATGTGCAGCCACTATACCAGAACTACTGGGCCTCCGAGCCCCCTGCACAGTGGAGAGGGCTCACAGGATTGGACAGCCATCCAATACTCGCCCTAAGCACAGGGCGGTAATAGTACGCTACCTGAACTACATGGACAAGCAAGACATCCTCCAATCCTTCAGGAAAGCACGTTCCCTGAACTTTGAAGGTCACAACCTAACAATCTTTGCGGACTACTCGTTAGAAGTCATGCAGAAAAGAAAAGCGTTTTCTCCAGTCTGCACGACCCTTCATGAGCTCAACATACGCTTCAGTCTGGCATACCCTGCTACGCTTTATTTTCAGACCCCGCAAGGAGACAAGAAGTCATTCACCTCCCATCAAGAAGCTGAACTATTCGTGGCTGACTCCCTTCAATCCGACATGGACCAGACCCCACAGTCGGAAGCCGCCACTAGAACAACACCCAAGAAATCCTCCATTGCGACAAACAAAAATGGGAGCCCGTCGAAACCGCCCTACAAAAGAGTTCGCTTCGGACCACAAGACCTCCCTTCCCATCAGGACTAAGAAGATCTTCAGCGTACTCCTAAAGAACACATCCCCATCAGACCTCCATCTTTCTTTCTGTCGTCACATCAGCAGCGAGATGACTCCCTTACCACAGCACATCCATAGCGGACTGAACAACAAACTGTAAGTGTACACATACAAAAAAAAAAAAAAAACCCCGATCAGGGGTAAACACGCATAGAATACCCCCCCTCAGTCGCAGTTTGGACAAGGCTACGAAGCTATGGTAATATCATTAGAGTTTCTCAACATCCCTAATGCTTATACTGTTTTCATCACCATGGACGATATGTTCTACATGTTTTTGAATATTAGGTTGGACCCTGCCCCCGTGGTAGTTTACCGCCGGGACAGACTCCAACGGTTAAGAATTCAAGTTCTAGACCTAGTTATTTGGTTTAAAAATGTTTACAACGCTCCTCTTGGTTCTCGGGGCGCTTCCATTATTTTTGTGAACAATTACTTTCCCTGCTCCCCCCCCCTTCTCCCCCCATCCCCCCTACCCCCCCTCCCACCTCCTCAAGTCTGTTCACTCCTCCAGCCTGCCACCCCCCTACACCAACACCTCCGGGCAGAGGCGGAAGCAGGCAGGTTTGACGAATCCCCTCTATGTGGAAAAAAGTGAAGTCCCTTACTTTAGATACAACTGGTGCTTTCACTCGGTGTGTGTTCCACCCAAACTGGTTTAGGCCTACCTCTAGCCTACTACGCCTTCACCTGTGTCCACCCCTTGACTCGGGAGGTTTTCAAAGCAAGCTTCCCTATACGGGGCTTTCCCCTCATCTAGATCCCTTTCTCACATACACATGGACCCCCCAGGGCGAGGGAGTAACCTGACAGTTGTGTCATGGAATGTGAAGGGACTGAGGGTACCTCAAAAACGAATGCAAATTCTCAGACACCTCAAAAGACTTGGAGCAGACGTTGCCCTGTTACAAGAAACCCATTTAAGATCGGAGGATCTTCCCAGACTCCGCAAACTTTTGGTAGGAGAGGTTTATGGGTCCCCGGCCTTGGGGAGGAAGGCTGGAGTAGCCATTCTCTTGAGCAAAAAGCTGGACTACTCCCTCCGCAAAACGGAAGTGGACAATGTGGGACACCTAACTCTCCAGGGCAGGGACTTAGCTATCTATAATATATATGCTGATAATTCCCCCTCCCAGACTTACTTCCAGGACCTGACTACCTGGGCCCTTCAAATAGTGGAACCCCTACACCTCCTTGGTGGCGACTTTAACTCAGTAATGCATCCTACGGAGGACCGTACAGCTTCACCCACGAACCCATCCACCTCCCCCTCTCATTACTCCTCCCCCCTGGCCACTGTAACGGATTCCCTGCACTTGACCGACATATGGCGCATGCTCCACCCCATTGACAGAGAATACACCTACTACTCCCCCCCCCACAAGTCATTCTCACGCATAGACTACTTCTTTGCCTCCCCTCCGCTTCTTTCCATGATAGCCCAGTCTACGATCGAAGAAATGGCAATTTCGGACCATTCCCCCATTACTGTTAAAATTGCTAACCTTACCCCCAGGGGACCAGGCTCGCCCTGGCGCTTCCCCTCATTTCTAACTGATAACGAAGATCTTAAAAAGTCACTGCACGACGCATGGACGGAATATAAGTCCACTAACGCTGAGCATACCCACTCCCCCAACCTCTTCTGGGAAGCCAGAAAGGCCTTCCTTAGAGGACGCATTATGGCATTTTCCACGAATTATAAAAGAACGACAGCGACCAACCTTCAAAAGACCAGTCGTGAACTCAAAGAGGCACACAACCGCTTAAATTCGGCACGCACCACAGCCAATATCCAAGCATGGCAAAAGGCAAAACAATCCTTTGACCACTGGTCCTCTCAACAGGAATTAACTAGGCAATTTCACACAAAGCTCCTGTACCACAAACACGGCAACAAGGCCGGAAGACTACTAGCTCGCATGGTTGCGAACAAATACTCCCCGACCCACATCCCCTCACTGAGAGATCAGGCAGGCAATTTACACACCTCCCCAGCCCAAGTAGAGCGCATATTAACTAATTACTATAAAAATCTTTATGCAGAGGATCAGATCCACGTTGACAAAGCGTCAGACCTTTTAAAATCCGCCAACCTCCCAAAAATTACTAAAGCCCAATTGGAATCCCTCAACGAGCCCATCTCCCTTCTAGAAATACAAGACACCATCAAATCCCTAGCCAAAAACAAAGCACCCGGCCCGGATGGGCTCTCTGCAGACTTCTACAAGTTGTCTACAAACTTTATCCCCGAAACCCTCCACCTTGTGTACACCAATATTTGGAAAGGGGGCCCCTGCCTCCCAACGGGATACTCCGCCTATATCAAGCTCATTATTACCAGGGTCATATCGACCCATCTCACTTATAAATGTCGACGCAAAAATTCTGTCAAAAATAATAGCAAATCGACTAGCTCAAATCCTTCCCCCCATCATCCACCCAGCACAATCGGGCTTCATACAAGGAAAATCAGCCACCTTAAACCTCCGAAAACTACTCTTAATATTAGACCAGGCAAAACGACACCCAGACAAGGACTATGCAATCATAGCCCTAGACGCCGAGAAAGCATTCGATAACATTAGCTTTAAATGGCTCTACATGTCCTTGTCTGCTTTCGGATTCCAAGGCCCTTTCTTTGATTACATAAGCGGAATGTACTCCAAACCGACGGCACGCATAGTCACCCCCAATTTTACCTCATCGGAATTTCCTCTTGCCAAAGGTACTCGCGAGGGCTGCCCACTATCACCACTCCTTTTCAACCTGGCCATAGAACCACTTTCCCGCATTCTTAACGCGAGCCAGGGGATGAGTGGAATCCCAATAGGAAATGAAGTTTGTCGTTCCGCCCTTTTTGCGAACGACATAGTCCTTTTTTCTTCTAAACCCTCCAGGGACTTTGAGTACTTAACCCAAACCATGGACAACTTTAAAGAATGCGCGGGCATGAAAATCAACTTTGATAAGAGCGAAGTGCTACCATTACATCCCGCCAGAGCAAAACGCTGGACATCATCCTCCCCCTTTTTAGTAGCGAAAAATCACATAACCTACTTAGGCATTCACATAGGGAGAGACCCTTCCTCTCTCTATACCCTCAATTATACACCTCTCATAACCAAAATTATAAAGGAACTAGAAACATGGCGGTCCCTCCCCCTCTCGCTTTTTGGGAGATGTCACTTAATCAAAATATTTCCTTTACCAGAATTCTATACCCGCTGCAAACACTGCCACTATTACTAAAACATTCAGACATCCAAAAACACCACTCGGCATTCTCCCTTTTTCTCTGGAAGGGAAAACGAGCGAGAATAGGCTTAAAAAAACTTTGTCTCCCGAAGGGCGAGGGAGGGGCGGGACTGCCTAACTTGAGGTTCTACAATTTGGCCTGCTTACTTAGGAATTGCCTAGACTGGATAACGGAAAGATCCACCTATACCAACTTTCCTTTGGAAAGGGAAGCAGCCTCACCCTATAGCCTTCCCGCATCCCTACATGCCAAGGTGAAATCCCTCCCCCCCCCACATAAAAGAAAACTTACTCCTCAGGGACACCATTCTGGCATGGAGAGAAATGAGAAAACTACTACGCGTATCCCCTACATACTCTTCACATCTTCCCATATTAAATAACCCCCTCTTCCCCCCCTCCCTTGATTTGAAAGCTTATCAGTCATGGAAAGATAAAGGGCTAACCATGGTTTATCAGCTTTTCACCCCAGACTTTACCTCGTTAAAATCATTCTCGGTCTTAAAGGCAGAGTTTTCCCTACCAATCTCCCACTTCTTCCAATACTTGCAAATTCGCTCATTCCTACAGCCTTGTCCTAGAGGATCCCAGAATCCTTTCAACCCGTCCTTTCTGGACTCCCTCATGGCCAATGGCAAGTACAATATCTCTCAAATTTACGGACACCTGATCCAACATCATGCTGATAAGTACGCCGTCAACCAATTCCACCAGTGGAGCCCAATACTCCAAAATCCACAAGCCCCTGAGTTGATTCTCGCGGGCTATAAAAAAGTGTGCTCCTTAATACAGGCCGAAAACTGGAGGGAAATTCAATTCAAAATTGCGCCCAGAGCCCACCTTCCAATGATCTACCCCCCCGGACACACGCGCCAAGGCATATGCCCCTGGTGCCAAACCCCTAGACCAACACTCTATCACAGACTTTGGGAATGTATTTCGATCTCCAAATTCTGGGACAACCTTATCGCCTTTATAAGCCAAATAAGTGGCAGTACCTTACCCAAAGACCCTCTTCTATGTCTCTTCAGTGGGACTCACCCGACACCCCCAACCTCTTCTCCGACACCCTCCCCTTCGAACTGGACTCACCTATGCCTTCTGACGGCGAGAAAATCCATCATGCAGGCCTGGGTACATCAGTCTCCTCCAAGTCTGAAACAAGTCGAGCAGGGACTATTCTCCCTTCTCCTCTTGGAAAAACAGGATGTCATTAACCTCAAATTTACACACTCCCAGAAGTTCTTTGCAAGATGGAGGAACTTCTTGGAACACTCACTTGATCAGGCGGAAATGAATAATTTCATGGAACCTTTCCGACTATCAGAGTGGTACTTGAAAAATGATTTAACCAATTCTCTGGGGAAACTCAAGATATGTAATCATAACATCTGATCTTAATTGAGCCCCTATCCTACCTATGGTCAATCTCATTCAACCGACAACTCTACCAACCACTAACCCAGGGCTGTCAGCTACTAATATGCATGGTACCCTCAGTTCCCCTCACATCTCCCC
>BLSH010304626.1:400241-421302 GCA_018402905.1 Glandirana rugosa | reverse complement strand
TTGGGAATGTATTTCGATCTCCAAATTCTGGGACAACCTTATCGCCTTTATAAGCCAAATAAGTGGCAGTACCTTACCCAAAGACCCTCTTCTATGTCTCTTCAGTGGGACTCACCCGACACCCCCAACCTCTTCTCCGACACCCTCCCCTTCGAACTGGACTCACCTATGCCTTCTGACGGCGAGAAAATCCATCATGCAGGCCTGGGTACATCAGTCTCCTCCAAGTCTGAAACAAGTCGAGCAGGGACTATTCTCCCTTCTCCTCTTGGAAAAACAGGATGTCATTAACCTCAAATTTACACACTCCCAGAAGTTCTTTGCAAGATGGAGGAACTTCTTGGAACACTCACTTGATCAGGCGGAAATGAATAATTTCATGGAACCTTTCCGACTATCAGAGTGGTACTTGAAAAATGATTTAACCAATTCTCTGGGGAAACTCAAGATATGTAATCATAACATCTGATCTTAATAGAGCCCCTATCCTATCCTACCTACGGTCAATCTCATTCAACCGACAACTCTACCAACCACTAACCCAGGGCTGTCAGCTACTAATATGCGTGGTACCCTCAGTTCCCCTCACATCTCCCCAATCCCCCCCCCCCCTCGGACACAAACGGATTGAAGGACATCACCTACACAAGGCAAACAACCAACGCACTTTATGTAAGCTTCGGCTTCTCAAGCTGTCTCATCACTAGCACATCGAATGTACCTAAGGTATTCCTTACGCAATTGGTCAATGTTAATTATCAGTCCCTCGGGACAACGCTGTACGCTCCGATATGGAGCTATTTCTTTGGTTTCTACCTTGATATGTTTACAATTTTGTAATCTTTGTACTATTACTTTATCAAAACCCAATAAAGTATGTCAAAAAAAAAAAAAAATGATCCACATTTTGTCATGTTACAACTAGAGTTGAGCGGACACATGGATGTTCGGGTTCGGCGGGTTGGGCGGAACTTCGTGAAAAAGTCCGGATTCGGTACCGAACTTAACCCAAACTTTACCCCGGACCCCAAACCCCATTGAAGTCAATGGGGACATGAACTTTTGGGCACAAAAATGGCTGTAAAAAAGTCCTGGAAAGTGCTAGAGGACTGCAAAAGGAAGTAAAATGATTTTAGAACAATAATCTGTCCCTTATAGCAACAGCAGGAACCTGACCCTATAGGAGTAGGCGATGATTTTAGAACAATAATCTGTCCCTTACAGCAACAGCAGGAAACTGACCATATAGAACTAGGAGATGATTTTAGAACAATAATCTGTCCCTTACAGCAACAGCAGGAACCTCTCCCTTTAGAACTAGGAGATGATTATAGAACAATAATCTGTCCCTTACAGCAACAGCAGGAACCTGACCCTATAAGAGTACGCGATGATTTTAGAACAATAATCTGTCCCTTACAGCAACAGCAGGAACCTGACCCTATAGAACTAGGAGATGATTTTAGAACAATAATCTGTCCCTTACAGCAACAGCAGGAACCTCTCCCTTTAGAACTAGGAAATGATTATAGAACAATAATCTGTCCCTTACAGCAACAGCAGGAACCTGACCCTATAGGAGTAGGCGATGATTTTAGAACAATAATCTGTCCCTTACAGCAACAGCAGGGACCTGACCCTATAGAACTAGGAGATGATTTTAGAACAATAATCTGTCCCTTACAGCAACAGCAGAAGCCTGACCCTATACAACTAGGAGATGATTTTAGAACAATAATCTGTCCCTCAAAGCAGTAGACTCTACCTAGTCCAGAATCAGATCGTTCTATAATGCAGGATGAGATGTTATTATATCTGCAATCTGTCCCTCACAGTGCCGGCAGCATCCTCTCCCTAGACTAGCCTGAGAGCATGTGACATACAGCACTATGTAACTTTAGCTTATATGGAGGCTGGGTCACATGATGCACTGGCCAATCACAGCCATGCCATTAGTAGGCATGGCTGTGATGGCTTCTAAGGGCAATCCAGTGAAATGCTTGTTGATTGGCTGCCCTGCAGCTATTCAACAGGCGGGATCAAATACCCGAACCCCCAAACCCGAACCCAAACTTTTTTCAAATGTCCGGGTGCGGGTCACGGACACCCCAAAGTTCGGTACCAAAAATGTAAATGTATTTTATTGGAAATGTATGTGATAGATTAACACAAAGTGGCACAGCATTGTGAAGTGGAAGGAAAATGATAAATGCTTTCCAAATTTTTTTTACAAATAAATATTTGAAAAGTGTAACGTGTATTTGTATTCAGCCCCCCCCCCCATCATCAATACTTTGTAGAACCACATTTCACTGCAATTACAGTTGCTTTGCACATCTAGAGAGTGACATTTTTGCACATTCTTCTTTGCAAAATAACTCAAGCTCTGTCAGATTGTATGGAGAGCATCTATGAACAGCAATTTTCAAGTCTTGCCACAGATTCTCATTTGGATTTAGGTCTGGAATTTGAGTGGGCCATTCTAACACATGAATATGCTTTGATCTAAACCATTCCATTGTAGCTATGGCTGTATGTTTAGGGTCGTTGTCTTGCTGGAAGGTGAACCTCTGCCCTAGTCTCAAGTCTTTTGCAGACTCTAACAGGTTTTCTTTTAAGATTTCCCTTTATTTGGCTCCATCCACCTTTCTATCAACTCTGACCAGCTTCCCTTTTCCTGCTGAAGAAAAGCAACCCCACTACAGGATGCTGCCACCACCATGTTTTACGGTGGGGATGGTGTGTTCAGGATGATGTGCAGTGTTAGTTTTCCACCACACATAGCGTTTTGTTTTTAGGCCAAAAAGTTACATTTTGGTCTCATCTGACCAAAGCACCTTCTTCCACATGTGTGCTTTGTCCCCCATATGGCTTCTCGCAAACTACATACAGGACTTATGGCTTTCTTGCAACAATGTGTTTCTTCTTGCCACTCTACCATTAAGGCCAGATTTGTGGAGTGCATGGCTAATAGTTGTCTTGTGGACAGATTCTCTCACCTGAGCTGTGGATTTCTGCAGCTCCTCCAAAGTTACCATGTGCTGGGTGTCTAGTCTGTTCCTGTACCTTTAAGGAGGGTTGTGCTCCTCCAGTCACCTGTCCTCCATCTATCCATTAAATTGTACATGCTTCCACTGTGAAGCCTCTTATACGGAGTTAGGTCTGCAGTACACAGGGAGCCTTGCCGGGCCCTGCAGCTCACGCATACACTTGCAAATGTGTGTAACCAATCCCCTGCCTTTTAAACACTACTGTTAGACAGGTGAATTTGGTTGGTGGCAAACTGGTCAGTAAGTTGAGCATGGAATTCTTTAGTTTTTTGTCTGTGTCTGCCCCTCCATAGCTCCTTACTGCAATGGCCATTTATAGGTGGGGACAGTAACTTTAGCTTCTTTTATAACATCACCCTGCTTTAAAATTCTCCACAACTTTATCCCTGACCTGTCTGGTTGGCTTTCATGATTCTGTTTGTTCACTAAGGTTCTCTAACAAACCTATGAGGGCTTCTAGAACAGATGTATTGATACTGAGATTAAATTACACACAGGTGAACTTTATTTACTAGTTAGGTGACTTCTGAAGGCAATTGGTTCCACTAGATTGTAGTTAGGGGTATCAGAATAAAGGGGGCTGAATATAAATGCATGCCTCACTTTTCAGATATTTATTTATAAAACAAAATTAAAACCAGATATCATTTTCCTTCCACTTCACGATTATGTGCCACTTTGTGTTAGTCTATCACATAAAATCCCAATAAAATACATTTATGTTTTTGGTTGTAACATGACAAAATGTGGAAAATTTCCAAGGGTATAAATACTTTTACAAGGCACTGTAAAGTATAATATACATTTAAAGTTCTGCAAAAATAGCTAAATAGAAAAATTATTCCAGATTTGGAACTTCTGCCTAGATTTTTCAATTCCCTTAGAGTTCCCTTAGAATTCCCTTTCAGATTCACCTCTGTTGCTATAGTTACATAGGGGCTAATTCACTATATTGCGAATATGCGATCTTAATCGGCATATGTGAGAATAGCTGATGTCAATTGGGCTTGAACCTGCAGAATCCATTGAAGGCTTGTATGAACATGATTTGCTTGAAAAAGGGTATGGGAACTACCGCAGCAGAATAGAAACCATTGGCGAATATCAACACCGGTAGGATCCAAACCTGTAGCTATAAGCTTTGAAGGTATCAGGAGGAACCACTACACTATCAACTTGAACACAACCAGCCATAGAAAATACATTTACTAATCTTGGATTCTGTTAATTCTCAACAAACTAACTGCTGGCACTTTAACTAGCGTGTGATTGTTCCAGTTCTACACTATAATATTATTGAATATGTACATACCATTGCAAAAGATCATAGTATGGAAGCATTCAAACTGATAGGCATTGGCGAATTTGCCTTCACATATTTTCAGAATATAATGGCAAGTACAATGCAAGGTGTAGTGATGACACCAGTAGGATCCGAACCTGTAGCTGTAAGCTTTGAAGGTATTAGAAGGAACCACTACACTATGGAGTTGACCACAACCAGCCATAGAAAATACATTTACTAACCTTGGATTCTGTTAATTTTCTACAAACTAACTGCTGGTGTGATTACCCCAATTCCACATCATAATATTATTGAATATGTACATACCATTGCATGCATTTAAAGGATTCATAGTATGGAAGCAATCAAACTGATGTGCATTGGCTATTTGGCGAATATGTGTTTGCATATTTTTAGCATCTAATGCTGAGTACAATGCAAGCTTTCAGAAGGTCATACCATCCATACCATTGAACTACTCTGTGAGTTAGATAGCCTTTTTTAAATGTATCATGTAGGCTTGCTGATACCATACAAATCATTGTACCAGCCAAACTTTGAACAGTCAGAATTGTTTGACATTCATGTCAGCTGGGATTACTACTGATCTGTAATTAGCTGAAACTATTCACATGGTACAGGTTGTTGAGATAAGCCCAAGTACCATGTGATAGCTGGGGCTCAATCCCAGCTCACCAATCTAGGTAACCAAGCTGATATTAAAGTTGTGCCTCAGCCTCCCCACCACAGAAAATGTACAAGTCAGCAGCTACTTTAATTATTAGGACACTGTCCTGGAAGCTAGTGATATTGGCACCCCAGCCCATGTTTCCATTGGCTCTTAGGTGCTGTCGCCTCCATTGCCCATTCCCTACTGCACATGCACAAAGGGCACTGCACTTTCTGAATGGCCTGTCAGCAGGGAAGGAGGAGAGGTGACAAATGTCTGCCATACCTCGCTGCAGTGAGGTCTGTCGGAAGTGGGGACAGGTAAATGTCCAAAAACATGTACCCACCCCCCGAAAAGGTGCCAAAATGTGGCATCAGAAGAGGGGGAGAGATAAGCAGAGCTTCCACTTTTGGGTGGATATATAAGGCCCCTTTCACACTTGTGCAACTTGTCCTGCGACTTGGGACTGCAAAGTCGCCTGTCAAGTTGGACCCCGCAATTTCCAATGAGTAGAATTCATAGCTGTCTGACTTCAAGTGGTATCAACTTCAAACTAGTCCCTGAAGTACTTTGGTCCGAGTTTGATATGACTTGCGGTCCCTAGACCTCAAGATTACACAGGCATTGCTTCAAGTCACATCAAAGTTGCATGACTTTCAAGTTACACAAGTGCGAATGGGGCCTAAGTCAAAGGTGTTATCCTGAAAGTAATGTAATTTGCCCACGACATTGTCCCAACTTCAGGGAATGCCTGAGTAATATTGAGAGCTAGGAACCTCAAGTCACACCAAAAAGTCACACCAAAGTAGTACAGGGACTACTTTGAAGTTGGTGCCACTTGAAGTAGTACAGATATGAATAGTTTCAGGAAAATTCGGCCAAATGTAAAAGGAGTGTATATAAGCAACTCTCTCGGATATATATATATATATATAAAAACAGCTCTTTCATGTATATATATATATATATATATATATATATACACGCACACACACACTCCTTACTGATTTACATCAGCAGGATACATGCAGGAAGTGTAATGTGCCTGTAACCAGGAAGTGATGTGTGTGCATGGGCATTAAGCAGGGCCACCATCGGGGGTACAGGCAGTACTGTTGTAAGGGGCCCCAGTGTCTCAAGGGCCCTTACAACAAAGACTTTAGCAGTCTTTAACATTGGAGTCTATGGGAGGGGGGACACCATTCTCCCAAACCATAGCCAATAAAAATACCAAACTTTAGTCACATAGAGAGCGCCCCCTGGGCAACAACTGGGCCAGGTTTGGAACCTCCAGCAGCTATGGTTCAGTCGTACCAGGTCCTCAAAATGACCAGTCATTCACTGGCAATTGTCAGGTGAATTTCGGACTTAACATTGGAGTCTATGGGTGGGCACCCAGTTTGGGCACACCGTTCTCCTGAACCATAGACGATAACAATACCAAACTTGGGTCACATAGAGATCCTGACCAGCAAAGGCACTTCCGGGTGAACCCAATGACATTCCCGGGTCAGAAGACAAAGCCACACTTGCTTGCGAATAATTGATCGCACATTTTTTTTTTTAGTAATAGGCAGGTGAATGACAAAAAAAGGCTCAGCTTGAGAAGTACAACACTGCTTATCCACCAGCTAAATTTATTATGAGTGCCGGTTCACACTTGTGCAATGTGGGAACCCTGCAAATCCACTGCAGGTTCCCGAATAGCATTTCACACTGCCATGTGTGACCTGCTGGGAGTGTCAATACATTGTTAATGACACCCCCATTTCAGCTCACATATCACAGTGCAAACGAACAGTTTGGACATTAATCGGATTGCATGGGCGTGAACACCCGTGCAATCCAATCCTGGTGTGGACCAAAAAAAAAAAAGGGTCCTGTGCGAGTTTGGTCCGAATGCAATGCAAATTCAGCCATACTATCTGTATGGCTGAAATCGCTTCACATGGACAGCGCATGTGACTTGTACTACGGTGTGAATCAGATGCAATCTTGCACAGTGCAGCAGTGTAAACCGGCACTTACCTGTAATTCTCTAGACCTGTTAAAAGAAAAGACTCCACTTAAACAACCTTTATCATTTACTTGCAGGTGTGCTGAAGAGATTAGGTTTTTTTTAATCCACAATTACACCTTCTCATATTTTGTCATTAGCAAGACAGTTCACTTCTTCAAACCCAGCTCCATCCAAAACAAATAAAAAAAAGTAGCTCAATAATTTACATTTATTTGCACAGCAGCAACACAATTATGTACATTCATTTAGTGGCATTAGTATATTAGGTGGTACATTTAGACAAACATTTAGCAATTGGGATCTAATGGCCCTGCTCATAGGAGCTTACAATCTAAAAATTTTCCAAGCCTTATAGTGGACATAGCTTTAATTTCACAGTGTATAGCAGGCTACACATTTCATAGTACAACTACTCTCAAAAGACACCAACCACCAACAAATGTTTAGCTGCAAGATTATACAAAATTACAAAAAACAGTCAGTCATTCTTAAAAAAATTACAAAATATTAAAAAGATGCATATTCCAAACATTAACACCCACTACCCCACATTCCACACACATACATTGGTGATGGTTCTGCTGGAATATGCATTTCTGTGTACATGATTAAGCAATGAGATCAAAGAGTAGAAGGTCAGCAGATGCTCCCAAACCATGAATGCATGGTCAGACAGCAACAATACACAACACTGACAGCAAAGCCACACTTTTGCTGGACAAAATTCACAAGAATTTAAACTAACAGCCCAAGTGGGGCATTTGTCATTATGCACAATATCAGCCCTACTCCCCCAAAAACCACAGCAAATAACATGGCCTCTTTGCAGGGCAAACCAACCGTTCTACTGCAGCTATTTATATAACATAGGTTGTATTGTTAGCACACCGACACGCCCAATGGAAGTACACGCCCACCAGTGTCATTCAATCTGTCTCTTCATGTCTGCCTAACTCTATAGTGATTGCACCTGATGAACGAGAACACTTACAATTTGCAAATGTGTTAGCCCACACGATATTGTCAAAACGCCTGGCTTTACACACACATGGACTTTAATGGCATCCCAGTCCTAGTCCGTAGGGTTCAATATTGATTTGGCCCACCCTAGGGTTTAGGAGTGTGTCTATGGGAATGTTTGACCATTCTTCCCAAAGCACTTTTGTGAGGTCAGGCACTGATGTTGGACGAGAAGGCCTGGCTCGCAATCTCCACTCTAATTCATCCCAAAGGTGTTCTATCGGGTTGAGGTCAGGACTCTGTACAGGCCAGTCAAGTTCCTCCACCCCAAACTCACTCATCCATGTCTTTATGGACTTTGCTTTGTGCATTGGCCAAAATCAGGAGGGGGGATTATGGTGTGGGGTTGTTTTTCAGGGGTTGTTCTTTCACGCTTGTGTGACTTGAAATTTGTGCGATTTTACCGCAATTTGCTGAAATGCTTTGCATTGATTTTCATGTGACTTGAAGAAATAGCTGTGTAATCCTGAGGTCTATGGACTTCAAGTCGCATCAAAGTCGGACTAAAGTAGTGCAGGGACTACTTTGAAGTCACTACGACCTGAAGTCACACAGATATGAATGGTACTCATTGAAAATCATGGGGA
The DNA here is from genome assembly GCA_018402905.1 of Glandirana rugosa. Taxonomy (NCBI): domain Eukaryota; kingdom Metazoa; phylum Chordata; class Amphibia; order Anura; family Ranidae; genus Glandirana; species Glandirana rugosa. The sequence goes on along the minus strand of BLSH010304626.1, from coordinate 412,670 downwards.
ACAACTTGTCATGTGACTTTGCAGTCCCAAGTCACAGGAAAAGTTGCACAAGTGTGAAAGGGGCCTAAAGATGATTTCCAATGAGCACCATTCATATCTGTGCGACTTCAAAGTAGTCCCTGAACTACTTTGGTCCAACTTTGAAGCAACTTGAGGTTGATAGCCCTCAGAATTACACATCTATTGCTTCAAGTCACATCAAAATCGCGGCAAAAAATTGCAGCAAAAAATTGTGGTAAATCGTGATAAAGTAATGCGACTTTCAGGTTGCACAAGTGTGAAAGCAGCCTTAGCCCAGGTTCACATAGGTGCGATGCAGGAACCAGCACGATTTCAGCACTTGCATTGCACCCCTCCCACAGGCAGTTCACACTGCCTTCTGTGAACTGCTATGGGTGTCAGTACAATATTAATGACACCCCCAGATTGGTTCATAGATTGCAGTGCTAACTGTGGATTCCTATAGAAATCGGATAGCATGAGTGAGAACACCCATGCAATCCGATTTTGGTGCGGGAAAAAAAAGGTCCCTGCAATGCTATAGCTGCAAAGGGTTGGCTAAATCAAATTTGAACCCTACAGACTAAGACTGGGATCCTATTCATGTGTGTATGAAGGCAGGTGTCCCAATACTTTTGGCAAGATCGCAGATTGTGCAAGATTTGCAATGGTGGTGAAACCCTTGTCCACATAAATGCTACGTTTATATAAAACTTGGGGAAGGACATGAGTTATGTTTAACAACACAGCAAGAGCTGACAGCCTTTCTACAGGACTTGGTAACTTTGGGATTTGAACCGATGAACCCCAGGTTTGCTCGGCAGAAGTGCTATGCCCTCCTTAGCCACATTCATGGAACATCCATTGTTGTGATGTCAAACAGTCCTAAGTCTCAGGGGTGCAATAAATGAACCAATGCAGATGTACTGTGGAAGGCTGGATAACCATTGAACAACCTGTTTCTGGCATATGCCATCTGTTTTGAAGGTTTGTTTGGGCTCAGTACTGTGAGCATCCTGCTATAGAACATCTCTCATTTTGGAGCATTTGGCTTGGTAAGAAGCTGCAATTATTGCTGGATGGGAAATGGGTAATTTTGGTAAGAAATGAATTATGAGAATAGAAAACCTCTCTACATGAAGTGATATGCTCAGGATGCAAACCCAGAACCTCTATGTTCCTAGGTAGAAGCGTTAAGCTTTTAGCCACCAGTCTGCTTAGTGTGCAGCCCTGCTACACATAAATACCCATATACTGCATTTATTTACACATATAGGTGGTGGAATTACATTAGTCTGGAGTTTATTCTGTGCTATTTGGTGGTGCTTGGAGTGTAGAACAGTGATGTTATTGCAACAGCAATGGTATTGTTTGTGGTTTGTGAAGATACCTGTGTGAGTTTGGGAAAATATTTTAATGAGATAGACAGCAACAAGCGAGAGACAGAGAAAAAACATTTTAACAAAACTTGAGAAGATTAAACATTCTAACATTCTTAAAAACAAATTAGATTATGAGATAGCAACATTGTTGCAGGGACAATTTGTTTGAGTGAAAGATACATTTCATCTCAACATGAAAAGGATTTCTTTAGGTAAGTTACAATTGTACCATTAGAATCAATGGCTGAAACTTGCATTGGGCTATAAAGCATGAATTTGCCTTCTCAAGAAGGCATTATAGGCAAGTGTGAATTTGCGAATTTACTATAGCGCCCTCTAAAAAAGGCATGGGAGTTAAAATTAGGGAATTTTCATGTCTGAGCATGCTCAGTTGTGCTGATGAATCGTCAGAAAAAAATGGGGAATTTGGCTCTTTTCAGACTTTCAATGATATTTCAGGTTATATATCACTTTTTTAAACAATTTAAAAGCAGATCATCATTAAACAAGATACTACATTTTTAAGAACCATTTAGGTGATCATATCATGCCCTAAACATTATTTCCATGTGCAATTTCCTTGCTTCTACCACGACTAGTTTTTAGTCAGTCACTGTTGTCTGGGCGCTATAGTGAATTTGATTCTGGGAGTATTTTTTCCCCCAGGGCTTTAGCTAATTAGAGTGAATTTGCGATTCTGCGTGTTAGAATTTGCACAAAGGCAGAATCGCGCTATAGTAAATTACCCCCATAGTATACTTAAATATATAACATTAGCACACATTGTTTTAGCTTGTTAACAAAAACATTTATTTGTCATATACAAAAATTTCACATACAGAGTAAGAAAATATTTTAAAGAGTAAATAATATATAAATATTCCTACTTGCTTAACTATTAATGCTGTATTTTTATTCACATGTGCTATGACTGCAAGGTGATGGTGTTCAAAAAGATGCGTCAGCAGAGGGTTTCAATGGGGGAAGTGTCCAACAGAAGGCATGCTTTAAGAAGTGGGAGATCCAGCTCTGAGACAAGCTTCTACCAGAAAATGTCACAGGGTTCATTATTGGTGTGGAGAATGAGGACAATGGCAAGCACCAGAGAGCCGGTGAGTAAAATGAAATATCTCTCATTATATATTGCAGCTATATGGTTGTTGTTTCAATCTCACTATTCTTTTTTTTAAGGTCTACACATGTGAGACTTATGTTTGCTTTACATTCATGTTTTCCAGATCCAACAATGTCATCTGCAAGGGGATTAGCTCCAAGCTCATCCCAACGACATTCCAGTGATGGTGAGTACATAATACAATCAGAAAGGATATATAATTAATTATAAACATCTATTTAACATTTAATTGTTTACTGCAAAAGTACCAACAGTGTCTAGGCCCAGACCCCTGGTAAAAGGACAAAGCGTTTAGCAACAAATTGCCCTCTTACCTTGGACTTGCTAGTATCCTTTTTTGCTCAGAAGTCAAATTTACAACATCTGGCTTCTGCTGGGCTGACAATCCTGCTTTCCATTCACTGGCTGAAAGAGTTTTAGCTGACTGTTCTCAGCCAATAGATGGCACACTGTGAAAGGAAAGAATTATTAAAGAGGAGCTTAAGGTTCCTTCTGAAAAAAGTTAAAAGTCAGCAGCTGGTATCCTGCAGGGTAAATGTCAGGATGAATATCCTATACCATCAAGAACTCACTCAGAGAGAGATTTAGGTCATATAACAGAGACCAATGGAATGTGGCTTTGGCCGCTCTTCCAATGGTCTCTTTATCCCAAAACAAAGACTGACCCAATTGTTTATCCTACATAGAATATTATATAGTATATATATATATATATATATATATATATATATATTATATATATATATTATATATATTCAAGTGGCACTGCAGGAAGTGACCTCTCTGCCCTAGATGCAACAAGGGTCCAGCTAATTTGACCCATATGCTCTGGAGATGTCTTAAACTACATCGCTAGTGGCTTGATGTTTGCAAGGAGGTGAGAGACATCTTCGGGCAGATTTGTCAGAAAACCCAAGGCATATATCTTTTGGGCTTAGCAGATGACACATTGTGGTTATCAAAGGACTACGTTTCAATCTGTAGGATCCTATACCAGACCTGGAAACGTATAGCCCAAAAATGGATGTCCCCACATCCACCTACAAGGGCAGAATGGAAACAACAAATGGATATTATTCTGATTAGAGAAAAGTATGCATACTTACATTGAGAATGTCCAGAAAAGTTTAAGAAAATGTCGGAAAATTGGCTGGCAACATCAGAGACCTTAGACGAATTAATGACAACTCTTTGAGTAATAGGGTCTGACGTTTTTTTTGTGTAGGATTGAGCTATAAAATGAGGGAGAGAGGAGGAGAGGAAGTGGGAGGGTTAATCATTCTGTGTTTTGTTTTGTTTTTTGGGGGGGAAGTGGGGTTGTATGGGTATGAAGGTATGATGTATGTTGTTTTTGTAAGTTGCATAACAAAATGAAAAAGTTATACGATTTAATAAAAAGTCAGCAGCCACAAATACTGTAGCTGCTGAATTATAATTATTCGGACACTTACCTGTCCTCGAATCCAGCGGTGTCTTCACCCTTGCTGATTTTTCAATCAGCTCTTTAGTGCTGCTGCCATCATCTTGGCTAAGGGAAACTGTCAGTTAAGGCTTCACAGCAGGTACCCTACACTGTGGTTTGTGAAAGGCCTGGAGGGTGAGGAAGAAGGAAGGGGGCCAAGGGTTGAGTTTGCCTTAGCGAAGTAAGGCGGAAGTGGGAGCGGGGGTGCCTGTCAAAACCAGGTACCTGCTCCCCTCGAAGGTGGCAAATGTCGCAATGGAGGGGGGGGCAAATGGGTGGAACTTCCCCTTTTGGGTGAAGTTCAGCTTTATTTAAAGCTCAATAAATCCTGTAATATAGTAGTATATGGATGTAAATATATATATATATATTTTTTTATACATATATTTCTTTAAAATGAGGGATTTTGTTTTATGTGATTGATGACATAGAGTTAAGCATGTAGTATGTTATAATATATAGGATATAGTATGTTTAAAAACATATTCATGGGAGGGCGTGGCCTGACGAGAGCAGTGGCGGACATGCATCTGAGGAGCTCCGGGATCCCACTGGACAATCCGGGGGAATCTAAGCACCATCAAGCCTGATGAGAGCCAATACCCCACTAGACTTATCCTTCATATTCCCTGCTGCATCCCAGGCTGAAAACTGAGTGGTGCGGATGCCCGCTCGAGGAGAAATTTAGGCCGCTGAGGCACACAGCTCAATCTGATAAGGCCGCCACACACCAGATCCCTTTTCCACCAGCCATCCACCCAAGTGGTACCCCAGTTCTCCTGCCCTGAAGCTCCCCTCACCACCCGGTCCCACCTACTGTAAAATTGGGGCCTGTAACCTACACCAGCCGGAGGTCCGAGTTGCAGCCTACTAAGGCCTTGCATGGCAACCATTTTGGCTGTAACTCCTATCATCAGCTCTCCAAATTGTCCAAGGGCCCTAGAGAATACTCTGTAGAGTACCTGCAACATAAACCCATCCCTCAATAGATACTTGGGGGAATATAAAGCTATTTAACAGACTCAGACCTGGCTGGGAGATATAAGGCCTAGCATATGTGGCCATATTGGTACACCCAACCCACCTGTACTTAGTACCACTATTCTAACTACCTCCTCTTCCACAGAATCCCCTATGTGGTGTATCTGGAGCAAGAACAACTAGAGAATCAGGAATATAAAGGAACCAAGATATCTCTCCTGCTCTGGCACATTAATAGTCTTTGACCAATAGGAGTAGCTAACTGGTGGTGTGGATGGCTGTGCACTGACACGGCTCTTCTCCACAGTGGGTTGCTAGAGATAACCAGAGCTACTAGAAGCATAATAGAATACTGCATCTGTTCCCAATAAAAACAACCACCATTACAGATGTCATCTAGGAAAAGAGAAGAAAGGGTGAAATCAGGAAAAATGACAGCCTTTTTTTTCCTATCTCGCTGCACCTCATATTAAGATAGTGCAGACGGACTTGCTGACACCCTGAAGGGGCCACCACAAGGACACAATAAACTAAATCAGAAGCAATCAAACTCCCAAACTCCTTCATCGTCTTCCAGTCCTGCCAAGAGCAAGCAAATGATGAATGATGCCCCGCTGAGGATGTTGGTGTAACGGAACATGTGCGGGGGTGAGGCTGTTGTCTAATTGTCACTGGTGTCCCATGCTGAGTTTTACAATGTGATGCATGTCAGTTTGCTCAAAGTGTGATTTTATCCTGCCAAATGTGAGTGCAACAATTTACTTAATAAACTGCTATTGATTTAATACTCAGTGAGCACTTAGATCTTGATTTATATTTTATGTGGGGACTTGTTCCTGTTTTACGGAGAGAGTATATACAAGCGTCCTGGACCCAGGAGTTTAGCCTGACCCGGGCAAGTGTGTACAAGCCTGTGTGACCGCCTGTTAATCCAGGAGTAAACATTCTGAGGTGAGCGAAGCGATTAGTCTGCTGGTGAAGGGGACACTTCTTTTCCTTTCTTTTCTCCACTGACACACGGTTAGCCTGCTGCTTTTAAAACCAGGACGTTTTGTGTACATATGAACTTTATACTCTCTTTCTGAAAGAGTTTTTAGTGTGATACTTTGATGTATTCCAATTTGTTTACTTTATTTTTGCGCTGCACTTGTTGTTATACATATTTTTTTATGTGACCTTGCGGATTCCTTGGTGTGCTAGCAGCATTCTGTTTTAGAGACATTTTATATTTGCGCTGATTGCTTTCATTTTCAAAAGATGAATGACTCCTCGTCTAACACCCCAGAGGTAAGCAACCTGAACTTCTCATTAGATGGCACCAGGGAATTACAGGATTCCATTTCAGATTTCCCAAAGGGCAGATATGCCGCTCCTTGACACCATTTTAAAGGACATGCTTATTTCCCTAAGGCTGGATTCACACCAGTCCGGTGTGAATTCCAGCCTGTCTGCTGCCGAGAAAGGGCGGAGCTGCCGTTCAGCGGCTCCTGTCCATTCTCACAGCACAGCAGCTGTGGGGGGAGGGAGGGGGAAGGAGCCGCAAGCAGGGGAAAATATCCCCGTTCAGTGCAGAGTGCATCTCCGTGTTAGATGCGCTCCCATTGAACACAACGGGCTGGGAATTCACACCGCATTGCACAGAAAACACACACGAATGCACCGCACATATGTGAACTGGACACCTTGAAAACAAGGTGTTTTCAAGTGTCCTGCGAACTGGATGTGGTTTATGCCGCATCCAATTCGCAAAGGTGTGAACCCAGCTAAGATCTACTCTACATACAGATATTTTAGCTTTGGCACAACAGTTCAAAACAAGGTCTCAGAGTCATCCATATCAAAGCAAAAATGGATGAATGTGCATCCACATTCAATGACCTGGTAGATGCCCATAATGAAAGAGATTATGAAATCCGGTGGATGAAGATGAAATTAGCTGACCTCAAAGATCGATCGAGACATAACAATCTTAAGATCCGAGGCATACCAGAGTTGATCAAACCCCAGATCTGAATAAATACTTCACAAACATTCTCAAAACGGCTCTACCAGAGGCACCACTAGAAGACTTAATCATCGATCGTATACATAGGCTTCCTAGGCCCAAACACATTCCAGCTCATCTAACTAGGGATACGATCACGAGAATTTACTTTTTACCAGAGTTACCAGAGACTGTGACAACTTACCACCAAGCCTACAGGAGCTATCCTTTTTTGCTGACCTGTCTGCCTTCACTTTGCAGCGACACAGACAACTAGCAATGATCACAAAACCTTTAAACAATCACTGCATCACCTATCGCTGGTTATACCCAGCCAAACTGCTCATAATAAAAGATGATACCACCCATGTGATTACATTGGTCAAAGAAGGTATAAGTCTTCTGCAAAATGGAAATGACTAGATCCTCAAGTCCTATCAGATAACAATTCTCAAAAGTCCCCTCCATCCAACCACGGTGACTGAGGCAGGCTAATTTTTATGATTCTTCAACAGAATACAATCAACCAATTCTCTGGCAACCCAGCAGAATGTAATTTTTTTGTTGCTTGTTGACCCCCAAATTGAGCGGATACATTTCCGCACAGATTCAAGTTACGAAGCACCTGTTTTTATCTTTGTTTTTATTTTTTATTTTTATTCCTCTCATTGTGTATATTTCAGTAGTGACACAACTCTTCCATCATCTTCTAAAACAAAGCTTTCAATATCAAGGTGTACCTCTGCTCAACTGTTTCATCTGTCTCGGCTTATCTTCTACAATTCCCTGAATGAAGCAACCTCCTCATACAGGTAAATTACTGTGACTGTACCCATCTATCTTACACTTACATAGGCCATTCACAACCTCTCTGACCCAATACTTCCTCTAGCTATGGCCTTCCAAATCTCTTCACTAAATGTAAAGGGCTTAAATAGTCCTTTTAAAAGGCAATTGTCATGGAAAGAAGCTTGCAACCTTAAAAGCGATGTGATGACTTCCGGTTCTGGCGCTGTATGGAGAGGAGCTAGGAGATATCAGCTCCACTTCCCCGCCTCGAAAACCAGCTCCAAAAGCGGAAAACCCTCGGAGGAACACCCCATCGCTACCCACAGACACCCCCCACATACTCCGCACCCCCCGGGACCTGCATGGTTCATTTCGTGGAACGCGCGGGGGCACAATCGTTTGTTGCAAATCCACTGAGCTGCAACCGCCATGGCCGCGGCGCCTCAGGTGCCTTTGCACGCCCCAATACTAGCGGCTCCCCCTCCTCCCACCACGGATGCTACAGGCCTCCAACCCTCCCAGTGCCCCACAAGACTGCCCACAGCTGACACATCATCTCCAGCAGACATTGCCCAAGCAGTGGTGGCTCTGATCAGGCCGGTCATAATTGAGGCAGTGGATGCAGTAGTGAGTAAAGGCCTTGAACATCCATAAGGACTTCCAACTGCAGGCAGCCAGGTTGGACCATGCTGAGGTCAGAATATCTGCCATGGAGGACGACACCACTGCTTTAACAGCTGCAGTGGCAAAACTGACCACAGTCCAAAAGGAACTCCGGGAAAAGGGAAATTGATTTAGAGAACATGTCCAGGAGGAACAACCTCCGTATAATTGGCCTACCAGAATCTTATTCCTCCCATGACCTATCCAAAATCTGTGCCGTGACCATCCCCGAACACCTGGGCCTCCGCACACCCTGCATAATTGAAAGGGCTCACAGAATTGGCCCACCCTTGGAGACCCGCACCAAACCCAGGGCAACCATAGTTAGATATCTCAATTACGTGGACAAGCAAGCCATTCTGCAACGCTTCTGCAGAGCTCGAGATCTAACTTTAGGAGAATCCACTTTATTGATTTTTGCGGACTATTCAATGGAGGTCATGCAACAAAGGAAAGCCTTTTCTCCAATCTGCTCTGCCCTTCATAATCGTAATATCAGATTCAGTCTGGCTTACCCGGCAAACCTCTATTTTCAGCCCCCCAAGGGGAAAAGCTTTCGTTCATGTCACCTCAGGAAGCCGAAGCTTACTTGGACAACACCATACCGTCTGACATGGATCAGTCACCATCGCCAGCCACCGTTGTGAATAGATCACCAAAGAAATCCTCTATCCTATTTAACAAGCTGCTGAGCCCGGACAAACCACCATATAAGAGGGTACGTTTTGGCCTTCTGACAACCTCCTCATAGCAGACCTAAGCCTGAAATCACTCGGTCACTTCGTCCCTGAAGATGTGCCCATTAGCAACCCTGAACTACTGTCACCTGGTATCCTTGCAATGATCGCTCCTTACTTCCTTGTCCCTTACTACCCCACTTATCCATAGATGACTGAACAACGAACTGTAAGTGTCAACTTCTGTGTCCCCTGAAACGGGGGACCTCTTATAACTTTCATCCCTTGCTGTAACCAGTTCGTCATAGGCCACGAGGCTGTGGAATGTCATCTCATTTATATATCTATGTTATGCTTTGCCATCAAATTTAATGTCTATTATTTTAGACTGTTGGTGTTCTGGACTGGGCCTGCTCTCATGGTTCTTCCCATGGGAGCATACCCTACTCTTCAGCTAGTTGCTGGAGGCAGTTTTCGTTGCACTCTTAGAGACATGGTTTCACTGGTCCCATACATACCCCTTCCACTGCCCTCCCTCCTAGACCTTATTTCTCCCAATCCCCCCTCCCTTCCCTCCATCCCTACCCTCTCCCTTTCTCTTTCTCCCTCTCCCTCACATCCTACCCCTATACCCCTCTCCCTATGCTCCTTCCCCTCCAGGGCCAGATTCAACTTTTTTTGGCGGGGCGGGCAGCTGTGTTGCAGGGAACCACCCCATGCGGAAAAAAAGTGAAGTCCATAATGGATAAGATTTATGGCTTATCCCCATGGTGTTCAAACTATTTTGTAAAGTTGTTTCTCATGTGTAAGAATGTATTTTTTTATCTTTGTATATTCCCCAGCCCTGGAGGCTTCTCTCCTTTGCGGACATGTTGCTGGCCTAGCCCTCAGAGTAATCTACACTTCACACTGCCATGGAACCTCCTGAGCTGGGGAATAACCTGAAAGTAGTCACGTGGAACGTCAAGGGATTAAGATCCCCCCAAAAATGTATGCAGGTACGCAGACATTTGAAGAGGCTCTTTTACAAGAGACCCATTTTGAGGCAGATGATCTCCCCAGGCTCCGTAGGCTGTGGGTTGGGGAAGTCTTTGGCTCTCCCTCGGTGGGAAGAAAGGCAGGAGTTGCCATTCTTCTCCACAAACAACTCCCGGTTAAGGGACAGATTATTGTTCTAAAATCATCTCCTAGTTCTATAGGGAAATGTTCCTGCTGCTCCTGTAAGGGACAGATTATTGTTCTATAATCATTTCCTAGTTCTAAATGGAGAGGTTCCTGCTGGTGCTGTAAGGGACAGATTATTGTTCTAAAATCATCTCCTAGTTCTATAGGGAGAGGTTCCTGCTGCTCCTGTAAGGGACAGATTTTTGTTCTAAAATCATCACCTAATCGTATAGGGTTAGGTTCCTGTTGTTGCTGTAAGGGACAGGTTATTGTTCTAAAATCCTCACCTACTCCTATAGGGTCGGGTTCCTGCTGTTGCTGTAAGGGACAGATTATTTTTCTAAAATCATCTCCTAGTTCTAAAGGGAGAGGTTCCTGCTGGTGCTGTAAGGGACAGATTGTTGTTCTAAAATCATCTCCTAGTTCTATAGGGAGAGGTTCCTGCTGCTCCTGTAAGGGACAGATTATTGTTCTATAATCATCTCCTAGTTCTAAAGGGAGAGGTTCCTGCTGGTGCTGTAAGGGACAGATTATTGTTCTAAAATCATCTCCTAGTTCTATAGGGAAAGGCTCCTGCTGCTCCTGTAAGGGACAGATTATTGTTCTATAATCATCTCCTAGTTCTAAAGGGAGAGGTTCCTGCTGGTGCTGTAAGGGACAGATTATTGTTCTAAATTCATCTCCTAGTTCTATAGGGAGAGATTCCTGCTGCTCCTGTAGAAGAAGAAGAATTTATTATTTTTTTTTTTTGTATTAATAAATACTTAAATAGTGCTACATAGTACATTTGCGGGCAGAATGAGGAGAGCGTCAAATACGGGACGTGGGGGGGCGTGGCCTGGCGAGCTAGGAAGAAGACATACTTCTGTAAGGCTCCAGATCTCCTCATCCTAAATCCAGGGACATCCTTGCTATTCATACAGTGGTGAGAGACATCGACCCACCAGAGTGACCCTCGACACCCCTAGCATCAAAAACATAGCACATAACACAAAGCCCTCATCAGAGTGACCGCCGCCATCTTGAGGCCTCAAAATACTCAGATACACTAAACTACTAACCATCTCCCCATCCATGCCACATAAACCATAAATCAGATTCTCCATCATGCCTCAACTCTCCTGTGCCTCATATAATCGGACCAGCAACTTAGACTTGCAGGATAAGCAGCGGCTCACCGAGGCCTAGTGTCGGCCATCAATCCGCGGCCTCGATTTTTGCGGCATCCGGCCAGAAAACCTCCTGGGGCTCTGGGAGGGGATTATACTGAGGCCCCGACACCTATACCCGAGTGCTGGAGTGGTGGGAAGCCGCCACTGAGCGCAGTTCAGCGGAGGGATTCTGTGGCCTGAAGCGGCGGCCATGTTTGTACACCCGCACCACAACTTGCACAGACTGGTCTAAAGTGGCGGCCATCTTGGTACACCCACATCAGCACATATAGCTGCCAGGCCAAAAACGACGGCCATCTTGGTACACCCAGGACATTACATAGTGCAACCACAATCAACAGACCCTTATGAACGAATACTTTAGTGGGGGAGTGGCCTGTGCAAAGTGAAGATAGACAAATAGCTGTGCAGCTCAGGAGGCGATAAAGCTATCCATGGGCATACTTACGCCTGAATCTTGAGCGCGATAACCCTCATTCGGACAACCTCCGTAGCCTAACAAGCCACAAATTGTGCAGCGAGACACGGACGTCCGACCAAGCAATAATCAAACCCAAAGCTCTAGTTACCGCGCTATCTGTCACCCGAGGACACCCGTCATCTCAGCCAAGCAGCTAACCACCATCACAGCTGCACCTGATCATCCAGCATCACCCACAAGAGTGGTGATCAGTGGCCCCAATAATTAAAATAACCCCGGTGACTAGTGGTGAGAACACCCACTACGACCTACTAGTCCACGTCGACACTACCACCAATCGACGAACCGACTCTACTGCCCACAGGAGCCCACTGTCTATCGCGCCATTGATCTCGAAACCCAAACTAATAACGAACCAGCCTGCAGGCACAGAGCGACGTGTTAAACACCGAACAATCCGATGCCTCCAACAGGCTTACTCCCAATAGCGCGAGTTCTAAGTCCGCATTCATACGGGTACCTATCGAAATAGCGGAGGACTCGACGTGTCGATAAACAGATAGAAGTGAAACGTGTCCGGTGAGGGGGTGATTTCATAA
>BLSH010304626.1:381028-391033 GCA_018402905.1 Glandirana rugosa | reverse complement strand
TTAAACAGAGACTCCTGACCAGCATATTAACTGGCAATAAACTTCCCTCATTTCAAACACTTATGGACAGCCATAACATACCAAAAAGTAGCATATATACATATAATCAATTAGCCTCATATCTTATGAAAAATCCCAGCCCTACTACCCACCTCCCAAGGGCAGCATGGGACTTCCTATCCTCACACTCAAAAACACTCAAGGGCATTTCACTGATGTATGGACTACTACATGAGAAGAACGCATTCACTAAGAATGCGGCACTCATAAGATGGGAAAGAGACATGCAGGAAACGTTCACTGACAAACAATGGCAACAAGCCATTATCCACAATCAAAAAGCCTCCAAGAGCACTAACTACTGGGAACTTTCTCAAAAGCTCCACCTTAGGTGGTACCTAACCCCAGTTCAATTACATAAATTCGCAAACCTGGACGATGATAAATGCTGGAGAGGCTGCTCATTATCGGGCTCCTTAAAGCATGTAGTTTGGGACTGCCGCCATATCTATCCCTTCTGGACAAAGGTTTTTTCCTTTATATCTGAACTCACAGGTATAAAAACAGCACCCTCACTGCCATTGGCAATCTTGAGCCTAGATATTACAGCTTTCCCACATAACCTGAGAACTATAGTCATGCGCATCTTATTTGCTGCAAGGCTCATGATAACTCGGAAATGGAAACAGGCTAGCACACCTACCATAGATGATGTTAAAAAACACCTGGCTATGGTTTCGAAATATGAACATTACACGGCCCTCAAAACAGACTCACTCATAAAATACAAATACGGGACGTGGTCGTGGTGCTGCTGGTGCTGCTGGTGTTGGTGAAGCTCCTGTTGGAAGGAGAGGACGTGGTCGATCTGAGCCAGCTATACGCACAAGTGAAACACCTTCCTCAGGTAGCCGACAGAACCTTCAACGTTATATGGTAGACCCGAATGCCGCTCAACCAATGGTGAGGCCAGAAGAAGTACAGGCGATAGTAGATTGGGTTGCTGACAATGCCTCCAGTTCCTTCACATTGTCTCCCTCCCGGTCCCTTAAAAAAAGCTCAAAGTTGGCACCTGAACCCCATGGCCATCTGTCTTTCACCTCAGCCCCTTGTAAATTAGCCAAGCAGTCTGAGCCCCAAGTCATGCAGGAGACTCTTATGCTTTTTGATGACTCTCCTGGTGTGCTTTCCGTGGGCCATCACATAGCCCTGCCCCAGAAGTGGAAGGCATTGAGTGCACCGATGCCCAACCACTTCTGTTTCAGGATGAGGACATGGAAACACCAGCACAGCACATCTCTGATGATGAAGAAACACAGGTGCCAACTGCTGCAGCTTTCCTCAGTGTGCAGACTGACAAGGAGGTCAGTGGTGAACGGTGGGTGGAAGATGATGTGGAGGAGGATGATGAGGTCCTAGACCCCACATGGAATGAGGGTCATGCGAATGACGTGTGCAGTTTGGAGGAAGAGGTGGTGGTCGCACATAGGCACCAGCAGAGCAAAAGAGGAAGCAGGTTGTAAAAGCGGAGCGAGCGTCCCCTAGACAGTAGGCTTGATTCTACCCACTGCATCCAGGGACCTAGCACACCAAAGGCAGCTCAAAGGCGTTCCCCCGCATGGCAGTTCTTCAGACAATGTGCTGACGACAAGACACGAGTGGTTTGCACGCTGTGCAATGATAGCCTGAGGCGAAGCCTAAATGTTCTAAACCTGAGCACAACCTGCATGATCAGGCATCTAAATTCAAGGCACAAGCTGCATTGGAATAATTACCTCAAAATCCAAGAAAGGTGTCAGCCTCCTCCTGTTCCTCTTCTGCTGCTGTCTCATCTCTTCCTCCACCTCTACAGTGCCAGTATCACCTGCCACCAAGCAAACAGAGCATGTGACAGCAACGCCACCATGTCCGCCACCGTCCCCAAGCATTTTCACATGGTCCCATGGAAGCTTAAAGCTCTCCATCTCCCAAACATTGGAGAGAAAGAGGAAGTACCCCCCCTACCCACCCGTGATCCCTGGCCCTGAATGCCAGCATTTCCAAATTCCTGGCCTTTGAAATGCTGTCATTCCATCTGGTGGAGACGGACAGTTTTAAAAACATGATGGCGGTGGCTGTCCCACAGTATGTGGTTCCCAGCCACCACTACTTTTCCAGAAGAGCCATCCCTTTCCTGCACAAACAAGTCGGGGACAAGATCAAGTGTGCACTGCTCAACGCCATCTGTGGCAAGGTCCACATAACCACTGATACATGGACCAGTAAGCACGGGCAGGGATGCTATATCTCACTAACTGCACACTGGGCAAATGTAGTGGCGGGTGGGCCTGAGGCGGCTAGCCATTTGGCGCATGTCCTTCCGCCACCGAGGATTGCAGGGCATTTCTCTTTGCCTCCTGTTGCCTCCTCCTCCTACTGCGCTTCCTTCTCCTCTACCACCTCCTCATCTGCTCAGCGTGACACCTTCACCACCAACTTCAGCACATCCAGGGGGAAAGGACAGCAGGCTGTTTTAAAAATGATATGCTTGGGGGATAAACCCCACACTGCGCAGGAGCTATGCATGGGCATTGAACAACAGACCGATGAGTGCTTGTTGCCACTGAGCCTCAAGCCCGGCCTGGTGGTGTGCGACAATGGGCGAATTCTCGTAGCGGCTCTGGGCCTAGCCGGTTTGACGCACATCCCTTGCCTGGCGCATGTGCTGAATTTGGTGATACAGAAATGTCTAAAAAACTATTTCAGAGCTGCTGCAGAAAGTGTGGGCCGTCTGTGCGCACTTTCGGTGTTCTCCCCCTGCTGCTGCTTGCCTGTCTGTGCTGCAGTGGAATTTTGGCCTTCCCGCTCACCGCCTCCTATGCGACGTGCCCACAAGGTGGAACTCCACCTTGCACATGCTGGAGAGACTGTGCGAGCAGCAGCAGGCAATAGTGGAGTTTCATCTGCAGCACGCACGGGTCAGTCGCTCTGCGGAACAGCACCACCAACGAGTGGGCCTCCATGCGAGACCTGTGTACCATATTGCGGTGTTTCAAGTACTCCACCAACATGGCCAGTGTCGATGACGCTGTTCTCAGCGTTACTATCCCACTTCTATGTCTCCTTGAAAAAACACTTCGGGCGATGATGGAAGAGGATGTGGCACAGGAGGATGAGGAGGAGGAGGAGGAAGAGGGGTCATTTCCATGATTATCAGGCCAGTCATTCACAAGTGGCTCGGAGGGTGGGTTCCTGCACCAGCATAGGCCAGGTAAAAAATATTCAAGCCAGGGCAGAGTTCTGGAGTATGAGGAGGACGAGGAAGATCATGAGGAGGAGGAGGAACCGCAGCAGGGTGGCACCCAACGCAGCTCGTGGGCATCACTGGAGCATGGCTGGGGTGATACAGAGGACACAGATGATACACCTCCCACAGAGGACATCTTGTCTTTGCCTCTGGGCAGCCTGGCACAAATGGCCGACTACATGCTGCAGTGCCTGCGCAACGACAGATGAGTTGCCCACATTGTAACTTGTGCCAATTACTGGATGGCCACCCTGCTGGATCCCTGTTACAAGGACAACGTGCCGCCCTTAATTCCCTCACTGGAGCGTGAGAGGAAGATGCGCGACTACAAGCGCACACTGGTAGACGCGCTGCTGAGGGCATTCCCAAATGATACCGGGGGCTCAGTGGAAGCACAAGGCAAAGGCAGAGGAGGAAGAGGAAGAGGCCGCCAACGCAGCTGTGGCACCGCCAGCACCTCAGAAGGCAGGGTTAGCATGGCCGAAATGTGGCAAAGCTTTGTCAGCAGCCCGCCACAACAAAAAGCACCACCAGCTAATAGGGAAGGTCTTAGCAGGAGGCAGCATTTCAGCAACATGGTGGAACAGTATGTGTGCAAATGCCTACACCTACTGACTGATGGGTCTGCCCCATTCAACTTTTGGGTCTCCAAATTGGGCACATGGCCTGAGCTTGCCCTTTATGCCTTGGATGTGCTGGCCTGCCCTTCAGCCAGTGTATTGTCTGAACGTGTGTTTAGCATGGCAGGGGGGTGTTATCACAGACAAGCGCAGCCACCTGTCCACAGCCAACGTGGACAAGCTAACGTTTATTAAAGTGAACCAGGCATGGATCCCACATGACTTGTCTGTACCTTGTGCAGAATAGACATTTAGACTGGCCTCACACAGACATTGGTATACTTGTTTTTTTGAATATGCCTCAATATTTTGGGGGCTACTCCAATTAGAAAAAAAAACAAACAAACAACAAAAAGTGTTGGCTACCTCCTCCTCCTCCTCCACCACTGCCACTCCCACCTACACTGCCACGGTCACAGCCTAGTCAACCTCTAGGCTCCTACTCCACATCCACCCCCATTCCCATTTGTATTTTTTTTATTTGATATTAAGTTATTTTCCATATCCCCATTTTTTTGTAGGGCACTTGTCCTACTCTTACCCCCATTTTACTTCCTTTTGCAGCCCTCTAGCACTTGCCAGGACTTTGTTAAAGCCATTTTTGTGCCAAAAAGTTTGGGTCCCCATTGACTTCAATGGGGTTCGGGGTCCGGGGTCAAGTTCGGGTCAAGTTCAGTACCGAACCCAAACTTTTTCGCGAAGTTCGGCCGGACCCGCCGAACCCGAACATCCAGGTGTCCGCTCAACTCTATCAGATAGGTCTTACTCATCCTAGAACATGCCAAACAACACCTCGAGAAAGATATTGCCATAATTTCATAAGATGCTGAGAAAGCTTTTGATAATATTAGTCTTAAGTGGTTATTCATGGTCATGGACAAATTCTATTACAAACTTCATACATACAATGTATACAGCCCCCTCAGCCCGATTAGCCACTTCCACTTTCATCTCCCCTGTCTTTCCACTAGCTAAAGGCACCCACCAAGGGTGCCCCTTGTCCCCTTTATTATTCAATTTAGCTATAAAGCCTCTCTCTAGACAACTCAACTCACCCCAGGGGATAACTGGTGTTATGATCGGAGACAAGAGGTGCTGTTCAGCACTGTTTGCTGACGACATCCTCCTATTCTCTTCCAATCCTCCTAAAGACTTTAAATATTTAACGAACACCCTCCAAACATTTAGAGAATGCTCTGGCCTGAGAATCAACTTTAATAAGAGCGAAATATTGCCTCTTAGCCCTCACCTTGCGGAGTCTTGGAGATTGTCTTCCCCTTTTATAATCACTAAGCATCATCTTACTTATTTGGGAATTAACATTGGCAGGGAACCTTCCTCCCTATACTCCCTAAATTACCATCCTTTTATATCCAAAATCAACAAGGAAATACTCGGGTGGGGCGCCCTCCCTCTTTTGCTCTTCGGGAGATGCCATCTTGTCAAGATGATATCATTTGCCAGATTACTTTATCCTCTACAAACACTACCCCTTTTACTAAAACACAAAGTTGTGTAAAAAATACACTCCGCTATAATCACTTTTTTATGGAAAGGCAAACGTGAAAGGATAGCTCTCCGGAAACTCTGCCTCCCAAACAGCGAGGGGGGGACTGGTCTCCCTAACCTATGACTCTATAATCTCTCCTGTTTACTAAGATATGGTCTTGATTGAATTTCTGGTAGCTCTTGTTACTCTAATCATAAGTTAGAGGAAGCACTCACCTCACCATTCAACCTGAAGTCGATCCTACACGTCAAGTTATCCTCCCTTCCTCCTAACCTGAAAACAGTCTGTTATTAAGGGATACAATAATAGCCTGGAGAGAAGTCAGAAGATTGCTAAAACTCCTGGCCACAGTCTCCACAGCACTGCCCATAATTGGTAACCCTATGTTTCTACCTTCTTTTCGACTCAAAGGCCTTCTCACTCTGGGCAGAAAAGGGCCTAACCATGGTCTCACAATTGTACAAACAAGGCCAAAGCTCGATCAGGCAATTCTCTGAGCTCAAAGAGGAATCCTCCATACCTCCCTCTCACGTCTTCCACTACCTTCAACTTAAATCATTTCTCCAATCCTACCAAGGCTCCCATCCCAACCCTTGCGTGACTTCATTCATTGACTCACTTCTATCCAGCAGGCAATATTCCATCTCTCATATTTACCAACATTTTATTCAGCACCAAGTATCAATATATTCGGTGACCCCTTTCACCCCTGGAGCTCAGTGTTGGAAAACCCAGAAGCACCAGCACAAGTCTTGTCAGGATACAAGAAAATATGCTCGCTGGTAGTGGCTGAGACTTGGAGAGAAACTCAATTTAAAATTGCTCACAAAGCTTACCTCTCTTCACTCTTTACAGCAGAAGCTCACTCTCAAGGATCCTGCCCATGGTGTTCTGCACCCAGACCCTCTTTACACCATAGACTATGGACCTGTTCAAACATCTCCCCCTTTTGGGACAAAGTTCTATTATACATTGACAAAATCAGCGGTCAAAGCTTACCGAAGGACCTCCTTCTTTGCCTCTTCAGTGGAAACCCCACTGACACCCCCTCGCCTGACCAGACACCATCACCCCCGACACACTGGGGACACTTGTGCTTACTTACAGCTAGGAGAGCTATCATGCAGGCATGGATTCAACCTCCACCTCCTGGAATCGGCCAGGTTAAACAAGGACTATTTACCTTACTCTCCCTGGAGAAGCAAGACACAATTAACCTGAACTTCAGGAACACCAAAAAATAATTTGCAAGATGGAGGAGATTTATAGAATACTCCCTTGGCAGTCCGGAGATCAACCAATTTATGACACCCTTTAAAATGTCCGAGTGGTACTTAAAAGCAGACATCTCAAACACTCTAGGAAAACTCAAAATACGGGACTTAAACACCCCAACTCCCACTTAGACCCAATACGCACCCCTGATGTTCCATCCTAGCAACCCGCAATACAAAATTGCATGTCTCTAATGGCCAGCTTCCCCTATGATCGAGATTCACCGCACCCTCCTAAGCGCAACCTTGATAGTCTAATGCATTCAACTCTTATGGGAAACTTTTCCTTCCTTCCTGATACCCCCCAATGTTCACCTGTTGTGCCTTTATGTAAACCTTAATGTGAAAATTTACCCTTGGTTCTTGGTAATACTGTGTAACTTTCTTTACATGCACTTAATGTCTATATTCTTGTACTGTAAAAATATCAATAAAATATTATTAAAAAAAAAAAAAAAAGCAATGTGATTTGCTTCCAGGAGATCCACTTTGACTCACGTAAATCTCCATCGTTTCAGCACCAAAAATTCCCTCACATCTATGTGGCCAACAATGGTCCCTACAAAAAAGAGGTGTGGCCATTGCCATTAAAGACTCTGTGCACTTTGTTCACCTAGAGCAGGGATATGCAATTAGTGGACCTCCAGCTGTTGCAAACTACAAATCCCATCATGCCTCTGCTTCTGGGTGTAATGCATGTGGCTGTCAGAGTCTTGCTATGCCTCATGGGACTAGTAGTTCTGAAACATCCGGAGGTCCGCTAATTGCATATCTCTGACCTAGAGTCACAGGTGGACAACTTGAGCAGGTTCATAATCCTAATCTGTGAAATAAACCAAATCAAATATACCTTAGTTAACTTATACCTTCCAAACACCAAAAAAAATGTCCTGTTTAACCCCTTCCTTACCGGCGTATAGTAATTATTCCTTCGACAAGGTGCACTCCCCATCCTTAGAGGCCGTCATGTGACGTCCTCCCTATTTTGCTGCTCTGCGGGCCCCCAGGGGCCCACATCGCGGCGATCGGGGATCGGGCTTGTCCCTCGGGACCCCAGACTTCCTTGATCAGGGTAAAGAGCCAATGAAAATGGCTCTTTACCACGTGACCGGCTGTGTACTATCACAGCCGGTCACTTCCGACAATAACAGAGTGGCGTGCACGCCGCTCGTGCAGGCAGCATGGCGATCGGGGTTCGGGCTGTCCCTCGGACAAAGCCCAACCCCAATCAGGGTAAAGAGCCAATGATATTGGCTCTTTACCACGTGATCGGCTGTGTCCAATCACAGCCGGTCACAGAATGACAAAAACCGCGGTAACGAGCTGTTACCGGGTTCTCCTCTTCACACACCGATCGTGTGTGAGGAGGAGATAGCGGTTACAGCTCGTTACCCCTTACTGTGTGCACCAATCACACTGATCACCCCCAATAAAGAGGCCCATCAGAGTATCTGTCACCTGCCCATCAGAGTACCTGTCACCTGCCCATCAAAGTACCTGAGTACCTGTCATCTGCCCATCAAAGTACCCGAGTACCTGTCACCTGCCCATCAAAGTACCCGAGTACCTGTCACCTGCCCATCAAAGTACCAGAGTATCTGTCACCAGCCCATCTGAGTACCCGAGTACCTATCACCAACCCATCTGAGTACCCAAGTACCTGTCACCAGTCCATCAGAGTACCCGAGTACCTGTCATCAACCCATCTGAATACCAGAGTACCTGTCACCAACCCATTTAAGTACCCAAGTACCTGTCACCAGTCCATCAGAGTACCCGAGTACCTGTCACCAACTCATCTGAGTACCCGAGTACCTGTCACCAGACCATCTGGAGAAGGTTCCTGCTCCAAAAAATTACTAATTCGGCCATTCATTGTATAACGTGGTCAGACCATGCTCCAGTTTCCATAACTGTGGGGGATCTTCACACTGAGACAAGGGCAAACCGTTGGCATAACGACATTTACACTTTGACACAAGCAGAAAATAAGAAACAATTTGTGACAGCTTTGAAAGTGTTTTTTTTTAAATTAACACCCCATTGGTCGAATATCCCTTCACATTGTGGAGCTCGTATATAAGAGGTCTTCTTATACAACTATGTACTAGAATTAAGTGGCAAAGGTCACAGCGGCTGAAAGACCTTCTCTTATCCATATCCAGCCTAGAAAATAACAACAAAATTTCCACCTCACAAAACACCCGTGAACAGTTGTTCCAAGCTAGGCAAGAGCTTAAATCCCTCCTATTGTCCCAACATGATAAAACCCTCAGATCACTAAAGGCTCACTCCTACAGATATGGAAATAGAGCGGGGAAACTTTTGGCTGCCCAGCTAAAAGATAACGTGAGCAAACAAAAAATTAATTATATTCATAACCCCAAAACAGGTGCAACAGCCTTCAACCCAAAAGAAATTGCTGATGCATTTAGTGATTACTACGAATCATTATACAACTTGAGAAAGGATGCCAATACTCCCCAACCCTCAAATTAAACTATTTCGGAATTCTTAAACGTAATATCTCTCCCTGTAATCTCTCAAAACTGACCGCTCAAAACGAAACCAAGCATTTTCAGAATTAGAAATAGCAAACTAGATCAAAAGACTACCTAAAAATAAATTCCCGGGACCCGATGGGTACTCCTCAGAATATTACCAACTACTTTCGCCCAATGCGCTTCAAGTCTTTAATGTCCAGAGCCAGCTTTCCTTCTGAAATGTTGACAGCTTCTATTGTTACTCTTCCCAAACCTGGCAAAGAGCCTAGAACTAGAGTTGAGCGAACTTCTAGAAGTCCGGGTTCTGCTGGTTCGGCAGAACTTCGGGACAAAGTCTGGGTTCGGGTCCGGACAGAACCCGAACTTTGTCCCAGACCCCGAACCCCATTGAAATCAATGGAGACCCGGACTTTTAGGTACAAAAAGTGCTGTAAAATAGTCCTGGAAGGTTACCCCAAGCCCCAGACCCTGTTTCAAGCCCAAGACAGGCCTGGGCTTGGGTCTGAAACAGGGCTTCAAGACGGCTTGGTCGTCTTGGGCCTGAAGATCTTCAAGCGAGTTGAGATCAAGATCCGAGAAACGGTCCAAACCCTTCTCATTGTTATCTTCGACAGTTGTAAAGTCTTCCTTTCGACCGAGACCTGTAATTTCTGAACTTCGCGTAACCCGCTTTCATCAACCATTATAAGACTCCTCATGGGTAGCCCAGGGCCCTTAAATAAAAATCCATCAGAAAACTAGATCAAACGATAAAGATTAAGACTTTTACGAACCAAAGCAAAACTCGCCAGTCAAAACTCTCTAATGTCCC
>BLSH010304626.1:363821-374593 GCA_018402905.1 Glandirana rugosa | reverse complement strand
CTTCTCTATGCTGTATTTTCAAACACACTATCCAGATGTTTCAAGTGCATGTATATGGTTTCTCCCCGGTTTTAGGTAAACTGTTCTATTCTATTTCCAGATGTATGAAGAAAAGATTTAATGTGTGAAGAACATCTGTTCTGGTGCAGAACACATGTGTGTGAATAGCAGATGTGCAATGACTGACGTTTTCATTTAAAGTGATACACACATTTTAAAAAGAAGTGTGAATAAAAGATGTGGAATGATTGATGGTTTGATTTAAAGTGACACACACTTGAAATAATTGTGCAGAAGAGATGTGCAATGTTTGACGGTTTCATTTAAAGTGATACACACATTTTAAAAAGAAGTGTGAATAAAAGATGTGCAATGATTGACGGTTTGATTTAAAGTGACACACAGACTTGAAATACTTGTGCAGAAGAGATGTGCACTGATATCCGGTTTCATTTAAAGTGATACACACATTTTGCAGAACAGTGATATGGGTACTCCCGGCTTATTTATACTTTTTTGACACAGTTTGAAGATGATTTTAGAACAGTTCTATGGCCTCTAATGTTAATTAATACTTTTCAGACCCATTTTGAAGATGATCTCCATTTTTGCATTTTTTATGTTTTTATTTTTTTAAAAATATTTAAAGTTTTTTCCCTGTCCCCATTTCTTTGTAGGTCACTTGTCCCACCCTTACCCACATTTCCTTCCTTTTGCAGACCTCTAGGACCTTCCAGGACTATTTTACAGCACTTTTTGTACCTAAAAGTCCGGGTCTCCATTGATTTCAATGGGGTTCGGGGTCCGGGACAAAGTTCGGGTTCTGTCCGGATCCGAACCCGGACTTTGTCCCGAAGTTCTGCCGAATCAGCAGAACCCGGACTTCTAGAAGTTCGCTCAACTCTAGTAGTTACCAATATTCTCGTTGTACCAACTATTGAGAATTAGCCCTAAAATTCCCCTTGAGATGACACTACACTCCTTTTATTGTAGCAAGATTTTATGATAACAACTCTCTCCCACATGGTATGGTCCTGCATGCACCTCCGCAGTTTTGGGGTGGAAACCTTTAAACTAATCTCAAGGGTTACTGGTTACTTCACTAAACCAAACATCGAACAGGCTATTCTAGGCATTAATATGTCACACTTTCATGTTTCGGTGAGACCCATACCCATGCAGATAATCATGGCTGCCAGGTCTGTAATCATGCACAAATGGAAAACAAATGAGGCACCAAATATTAGTGAAGTTATCAGACAGGTCAACATAATAGACGAGTATGAAAAAAATCTTAGCCTATAAAGAAGGCAGAGAAATAAAATACGAGCTCAATTGGTCTCTCTGGTTAACCTGATGTATTATACAAATTGTTAGATTGGTTTGATTTATAGTGCTGGATACACTCTTCTCGTCATGTCTTGATGATTCAGAATAGAGACTCCATAATTCATACAATTCCTATTGTCACTACTACCCTTTGTTTCCTTTTTCTTTTTTTTCTTACACCTTTCTTACACCTGGAACAAGTGTCACTACAATGCAATGTGTTTCTTTCCAATCTTTTGATGTTCTTTAATTAAATTGGGCAGTGCTTTCCTGTTCCCCCTGCCTCAGCTTGTTCCCCAATGGGGTGTCTGGGGGTATGGAGTAACACTTAATGATCTGAATATAATAAGATTTGAGCAAACAAGGTATCTTTGGCTTTAATGTTCACTTTATATTTGTAGAACAGGCCCTGGGATTGGGGATATTCATACCTTGCCCAATGTTTTGTCATTGTATATGAAATACTTTGTTTTGCCATTTTCTGTTAAATATTCTATACAACTCAATAAAAACTATTGAAAATAAATAAAAGCACATTCACAAAATGTTAATTGGGGTCAGTTTGCACAGAAATGTAACATCTTTTTTTTAACACATTACCATAGTTACCTTAGATTAGCTTTTATATTTCCATTGTAAATTCACCTCAGTGCACTGTTTTTAGGAATAGAGTGACGCTTTAATAATTATCAAACATAGAGGTGCGGCTTCCGTAACCCTCTAGTGACAGGGAAAAGAGTTATTCTTTCTTCAGCATATACCAGTGACAGTGCATGGGAGGAATGGGAAAAAAAAAACATACCTTAGTTAATCTGGCAAATCATATGGATTAGTACTATGAAAGGAAGTTTCTGGTTAGCTCCCTTACAATTTGTAGACAACATCAAATTAAGAGAAGAAATTGATCAGGCTAAATACTACTTGTACAAAGTCATGCTATGAGCATGTTTGCTTTTATTGTTGGTTACTGCTGACAAGGGGAGACTCCTCATACACACCTGATTTCTGTGTGAGCAGATCTTAGTTCTAAAGGTGTAGTGGATACTGGTTTTCGGCCGACCAGAGAAGGGTTCCTAAGCACAGCTAATTTCTGCTGGAAAAAGTGGTTCATTCCAAGGCATTATTCATATTGTGTTCTGGTGAGTGTAACATCTATAGGGAGTGGGACTCCATGAGGTGTGGCGATGGGATCTGTGAATTTACTTTTATCATCATTTCCTGTCCTGTATGAGAGTTTTATTTAACTCTTTGAACTCACTTGGTGGAATAAAATTATTGACTTTATGATCGAGTTTTTCTAATCTAGTGATGCTAAAGCTTCTCTATTTTGGTGGATAAAGCATATTGTATTGTCATTAATTATCAAACTTGTTGTTATACAATATACAACATATTACAGTCAGAAATAAATAGTGCTGTTGTTGACTTTATCTTCAACATTACTTTGACTCTTTCCTTCCGTCTTTAACAGAATGCTGTATCCCTCCAGTGACTGCTTCGACCAAGAAGCTGTGGTCCATTACTCCTCAGCGTAAATACACAAGCTGTCAATATGAAAAAACAGGACACGGGCGCATGCGCAGCAGCACCTAAGATGGACGCATAGTCTGGGAGCTCCGTCCCACTCCAGCCACCCGAGACTCCCCAGCACCACTGGCACCCGTGCTACTCGGCTCTTCACCTGCCTCCAGGTAGGGGAACCTCCGCTGCCACCCTTGATGCCCGCTGGGCCGGTCCACTGCAACTTGTGGGGACAGTTCAGGTAAGAACTGGTACAGGCCGCACCATTGGAGTTTCGGAGATTCGTTCTAAACATTATGTCAGCCTTGTTCTCCACTCCAGTGGCTCAGATACGCATGCAGGGATTTTACTCAAAAACCTTTTAATATTGCCAGAGGAACCAGACAGGGTTACCCACTCTCCCCTCTTATATTTGCGATTGCCATAGAAACTCTAGCAATTGCAATCAGAAACCACACCAACATACATGGCATACAGTGTGGCCCCACTTTCACAAATGCACCATTTTCACAGATGATATCCTTTTGTTTGTCTCCTCCCCATTGGTTTCTCTCCCAAACATCTGCTGCCTGTTGAAGGACTTTGGATAACATTTCAGGCCTAGACATCAACTATGCTAAGTCACATGCCTTAAACATAATGCTACCAATCTCAACGGTCTTATGGCTCAAGGAAAACTTTGGGTTCACCTGGACCGAATCTACGATCCCTTATCTAGGAGTGAACCTTACCCCCAGGATTGACCTTCTTTTTGCTGCCAATTACCCCCTCTTCAAAAAACTATAATCCTACATGGCCCAGTGGTCTAACCAGGACCTTTCCTGGCTGGGCTGGATCAATGCTTTTAAGATGACCCTACTACCTTGTATCTTATAATTATTTAGGTCTGTTCCTATTTTGATTGTTAAGACTTGACCACAATGGTTGCAAACTAAAGTTATTAAATTCATCTGGGGTAATAAGGGTGATTGCCTCTCAAAATCAATTTTATTCTAAGCACATGACCAGGGAGGTCTCGGGCTCCCTAATCTTTTTTGGTACTATCAATTAGCGCAATTAGCTCAGCTTTCCAGTGTACTTACGCTTGGAGACTCTGGACTGGATCCACATTGAAAGGCAGACGGTGCCCCTTCATATTCTAGATTTTCTCCTGTGGTCTCACAAGAAATTGAGACCCCCAATACAGACCACCCACTCTCTCCCTTGCTTTCTCTCTCTGGGATTGCATAAGTTATCACCCCCAGATCTTATCCCTCAAACCTCTAGCTCACCTATTTAGAAATACCTCTTTCCCCCCCAGGTCTGCAAATCAAAGCCTTTAGATGGTGGTAAAAAAAGGGCTATATAGAATTGGTGATTTTCTCCATCCCCTAGTCCCACTTACTAAAGCGTACTGCATTAGTACATTGGACATGCCTCCGTCTGAACTTTTCTGCTTTTCTCAAATCTCCAATTACTTACACAAACTCTGGTCTACATTTTGCTTAGGGCATAATACTAGAGCTTACAAACAATGGTGTGGCCAGGCCACGGAGCAGAGAGGGGACATTTCAGTAATTTACAAGGCACTTTCCTCGATAAACTCAAAGACCCAATATATGCTGGCTTGGGAAACTGATCTAGCACAGGATTGGAGTATTGAAGTGTGTCATAGGAGTGTTTTCAGGGCCTATAAGGGGGTTTCAAGTATAGCCCTCATAGAAGCTAACTGAAAAGTTATGAAGTGATGGTATCTGGTCCCGCTCAGGCTCGCAAAGTTATACTCCTCAACCTCTCCCCTATGCTTTAGAGGCTGTGTCATCTGATGTGAATGTCCTAAAATTACAAGCTTTAAGAACAGGATATTCTCATTGATCCAAAAGGTTTCGGGTCTAGCCATAGCGAAGACTCCGCAGCTGGCCCTCCTTCAACTTCCTAGTAGAAGCTGCCTCCAAAAATATGCAACGGCTCATATTTTTCATCCTACTAGGGGCAAAATTTACTATCACAGGGTCCTGGCAATGTGCCCATGTCTCTACCATAAGGGAAAAAATAAGCGTTTCCAGGATAATGTCCCAGGAAAAGATGGTGAGCACGTTAATGGATACCACCCAGAAATTTGAAGCCATTTGGAAACCCTGGGCAGCCCACACGCACATCTATTTATCGCCCTGATGCATGCACCACTCAGATATCACACCCAGACTATCACAGGTTGGTAACTTATTACTGCTTTCTCTGCACTTCTGAGTATCTCATCTTCCCTTTCCTTTCTGTTCTGTCTACTCCTTACCCCATATTTTTCTCCTTTTTTTTTTTTTGATTCTTTTCTTTTTTTTTTTTTTCTCGTGTTCTCTTTTCTTTTAGGGTCCTTTCACACATACTGTCCATTTGTTTGATAAGTTCAGTCACTTTTTTTCAAAGAAAAATGGATGAGATTTACATCAGTTTTTCATCCGTTTTTTCATCAGTTTTTTTACATCTGCCAGCTAGAGTCCTTAACTACTTGAGTCCTGTAGTCATTTTTTCATGCAAAAATGGACCATTCGTCCGTTTACATCCATTTTTCGTCTCACCCGTTTTTTAACGGATGAAAAATAGGGCTTTCATCCGTTCCAAAAAACGGATGATGACAGAAGCGGATGAAAATGGATGGCAATAGATGATCATCTGGTTGTCATCCGTTTTTCCATAGAAATGCATTGATGTCCGTTTTTCATCAGTCAACAGATGGATGAAAAACGGACGAATGGTCCGTATGTGTGAAAGGGGCCTTACACATATCCCTCCCACCGGGTATTTCATATTTCCTCCTTTTTCTTTTTGTGGGATCAGGATCACACTATTTATAGTCTTTGACCACAAGTAGTTATTTGTTTTTGTTTTTTTAAGTCTATCGGGTCGCCTACGACCATTAAGCAGGATAGTTAGGGACCAGGTTCTATAGCTCTTCTTGTGGTTATAAGTAATACTTAGAAGTAGTATGCCATGATACACATAAATTCACCTCATTTAGTTCTTGTTTTTGAACAGTTCTTGTATTGATGTAACATTTTCATGCAATAGTTGGTTATTTAGACCACTACATTATCTGTAGTTCTACATCTTGTTGATGAACTCCTCTACAAGAATGTACTGTTCGCTGTGTAACTGAATTTTCAATCCCGGCTGGATTGCATCTGTCTGTACATGCTTGATGTTTACGTATCTCAATAAAAACTTATTGAAATTAAAAAAAAAACAGGGCACACCATCATCATCTACACATTATACATAGGCATTTGATAAATATTTAATGAATGATTTAAAAAAAAAAGCCTTTTTCGTTTAAGTCTTTTATACTGTATATGCTATATTAAATTGTATTTATTTTTTATTTAAAAGATTATTTCATTTAAATAGTGGAAAAAGAAAGATAACTTTGATTTGAATTTTACATACAATTATCTTATACAGGTTTAGGCTTCTGCATCCAGGAATGATATATTAGAATATCAGTTTAACCACTTCAATACCGGGCACTTAGAACACTTCCCGTCCAGACCAATTTTCAGCTTTCAGTGCTGTTGTGCTTTGAAAGACAATTGCACGGTCGTGCGACGCTGTACCCAAACACAATTTTTATCATTTTGTTCCCACAAAAATAGCTTTATTTTGGTGGTATTTGATCACCTCTGTGGTTTTTATTTTTTGCGCTACAAATAAAAAAATACAATTTGAAAAAAAAAGTTTTTCTTTGTTTCTGTCACAAAACTTTGTATAAGTACATTTTTTCACTGACGGGCACTGATGTGGCTAAACTGATGAGGCTAGACTGACAGGCACTGATGAGGCAGTACAGATTGGCACTGATGAGGTGGCACTGATAAGGCTACACTGATGATGGGGCACATATAGTATATGCAGCACTGATGGGCACTGATAGGCGGCACTGATAGGTGGCACTGGTGGGCACTGATAGGTGACACTGCAGGGCACTGATAGATGGCACTGGTGGGAACTGATAGGTGGCACAGATGGGCACTGATAGGCAGCACAGATGGGCACTGGTACATGGCACTGGTGGGCACTGGTACATATAGCACTGTTAGGGATGGCACTGGCAGGCATCACATATGGGAACAGTGCCATCCCTACAGTGCACTGTATTGCCCTTATATGGTGGTTTAGTGGGGGCTCCCTGGTGATCCCTGGGTAGATCGCGGGTTATCCTGAGGATGTCAATAGAAGTCCGGTCAGGATAATGAATCCCCCGCTCGGCCGTCATTTGTCAATAGGCCGGACGGGAAGTGGTTAAAGACAAGAGGAAATAAACTATGGCTAATCGCTACTGCCTAGCTATATAAGATAAAAAAATACAATTTAAACTAATGCGTAGATTTAGCGAACTAAGTTGTAACCATATTTAGCTAGATAATAGGAAAACATTTTTGGGCTTCTCTCTATTGCTTCTTTGGATTTAACAAAGTACAGACATTAATAATCTTAAAAATGTATAAATAAACACGTTTTACTGTAAGAATGATGGTCTCCCTTTCTCTTAATAATACAATGGCTACCCCCTCCCCCTCTATTTAGAAAGATCTTTTATACTCTCCCTAACTAATTTACTACTACTTTCAAGTCAAATCTCTGCAAATCCAATTCTTTGAAAGTTATGCTCAACATTGCCTATCTCATCTATTTCAGATCAACAAGACCAGTCTGAGGGAAGAGAGAGAGTCCAGGGCAGGTTGCCACACTCACCTACCCTCATTTCAATTGAGGACAGTTAGAATGAGTGGGAGCTGACCCCTGTGAATCCCCAGACTCCTGCCTTCTCCCCTTGGCAAGAGGAGGACATGGGTCTAGAGTGCATCATCCTGCCAGCAGTCTCTTAACCTGCCCCCAGTGTGCCTGCACTGCAGGAGCCACAGCTTTTGCTGCCTCCTGCCCTGATGCCACCAGCTACTTCTCTATCTGCTGGCCCAGTAGTTGTCGTGGAACTTCTTCAGAGGGTGCACAGAGAAATGAGGAGGCCATCAAGTGACAACAGGTGGATGTCACAGGACATCAGGAGGCTAAAACAGGCCATTAATCTTGTGGACAGAAGACAAAGTGATAGCTTTGAAATACTGTTGGCCCAGATCAACTTACAGCAGCCCCAGGCAATGGAGCATATGGGACTTTCTATACTAGAGGCAATTTCCCGGCACAATGCTCCATTGCCTACAAACTCCATGACAAACAGCAGCAGTGCACTCTCTGAAACTTGAAGGCAACATGTTTCTCTTCCCCAGGACCAAGGCAGCCACCAGATACTCACCCTGTCATAGGAAGGGTCACTCTGTACTCTGAACTTTTGTTAGTGGTACAATTTCTTGGAATTGGCTGGTAAAAGTGGGGTGACACTTTTTAATCTGCTGCACCTAAAATATAAAACACATGCACAATTATACATTTTGATATATGATAGATAACATCAGTCTGTATATGCAGTAATGCATGCATGTTATACTCACTGTGGAACCTAAGGGGTTAATCCTACACATTGTGTAAAAAGTCAGTTTGATCCTGGCTTCTCTGATCCTCCCCTTCTTCCACTGTCCCCAATTCATCTCCTGATAGTACAGAGACTTGGAGTCACTCTGCACATGCTCGATTTGGTGTGTATTGCTAGAGTTGTTTTTTTTTTTTCTTGGGAGAGTGCATGTGATCAGCACAGGGCCAACAGCACTGTCCAGACAGAGGGTCAGGGATCATGCAGTCCCATAGGACAGTGAGAGGAGAATGAAAACTCCTCCTACATGCTTTAAACAGTGCTTGTCTGGACACTGATAGACGTCACAAGACTGCTATACTGCTCAAAAAATGTATTGATCATTAGCAGTATAGGTACTTACTAAAACTATTGCATTCCCATGTTCTGTGTGTGTGTACTGTGGGAGACAAGATATAGTGAATGCAGAGTCCTGGGTTAACTAACACTTTAGGTTTAACTACAGTGCACGTTAGTAGTTATTGGTTTACTTTACAAGAGTCCCCTGGCATAACACATAGGTACATGTGCTAATTTTCCCTTTACATTATGGAATAATATATATTCATTAATGTATGTAATTTGTATTGAGAATGTGTTAAATAAATCTTATTATAGTTAAGAATACATACATTACGTGTGAGTGGTTTCTGCTTTTTTATACTCTTTTGTTAATGTAAATACAATTAGTTTTGGCATACTAAAGCATGTTTTAGTGCCTATATTGATTATATAATTATATTTTACACTCCATCACATATCTGGTTGATTAATAATTCACTATCACATATGTTAATCAAACTTAAACAGTTAAAGGAACACACTTGGCACCAACAACTTCAGTTAGATTTAGCTATTATACTGCCCCACTGCCATTAGTATTCTCTAACTTTTTCCATTTCATTATATATTGTATCTAAAATTGCACTAGCTGAAAAGGAAATAGTCGTCACCTATTTTTGTATTACTGTGCTATATAGTGGTCTGGATTTTGTGTTGAAAGGAACACGCATCGCTTGAGAATCCCTTTGGCCAGCAGTGCCACAAGGGAGCTTGGAGTCGGCTTCCCTGCCAATTATGAATCCGGGAGGCCCGGCTTCCTGATTAGCTGTGAATCCGGAGTCATGCCCCCTCACGGCACTGCTGGACAGAGGGCATCTCCCTCTTAACTGCAGCTCTGGTATTGGGGTAAGTATCACAGCATTTGGGCGAGTACAAGTACTCGCCCAAATGCTCATTCCTACTTGTATGATTGATGATTATAGTTATGTTGTAAATTAGACAAATAAGATGTTGTTGTCCCTTATGAAGGTAACCGGATGGCAGGTAATGACCTGAAATTTTTGATTTGTCAGGAAGCCAGGCTGCACTACAGTGTCGTGAGGGATTACAAAGCCTGTTCCATGCTCCCTTGCGGCACCTGGTATCGGTATTCAGTTTCGGCGAGTACAGATAAAAAAATTATCGGTATTAGTATCCAAAAGCAAAATACCGGTATTGATGCATCCCTATATACAAGTTTGCCATTATTCATCATATATATCCTAAAATATGTGTACTGCTAATACATACCCGTGAAGTCTTTGACTTGTCATGTATGATTTTGTCACGTTATTCCTCATTCGCATCGTATTTCAATGGTACTTTCACTAAATTGTAAAATAAAACAAGAGGTACATAAATGAATGGAAATCAATGATGGAAGGGGGAGTAAGTGGTCAGATTAGCAGTTACTCACCTGTTTCTGCCTCATGGCAAAGCTGTTACAGTCTTTCCTTCCTTGCCATGGCTGATGGCTTTCCAGAGCGCCAACTTACAAGTGCCATGTTGTCAACACTATGGCCTGGAGATCACATGAATATATCGGTGGATATAGTAGAAGTAGTATCTCTTTGCCACAATGTTGGTCCCATCAGAGGGTTGAAAGAAAAATAATTTTGTTTGTGAGAGTTTGTGAGAATCGGAATCCCAATGCAGGGCTTCATTTTTCTGTTTCTATTTTATGTATATAAGCAGCAGACTCACCACCACCAGTACTATAAGTAGAGGATTAGTAAGCAGCCTAGTTGGCATGCTATGCATAACAAACAACCAAAAAACACATTTAACTAAAAAAACAAAAAAAAAAAGGTTTGTAACTACTAACTAGGAGAAAAACCAATGGTAATTGTGCTTAAAGTGGATGTAAACCCGATTCATGAAATTGGAGCTGGACACATCTGTCTGTAGTGTTTTGTTATCTCTCTTCAAATGTATATTTGTTATCACATGTATATTTGGTATGCTTTCATTGTTGCAATCTCCAATCAGCCTGCCTCTCACTGCAAACTTTTCTCAAACTGAACACTGACTGTTCACATGTATATTTGGTATGCCAGTCACAAGTCAAACTCTTTTCAAACGTCACTCTCCGTCCGACTAACCT
>BLSH010304626.1:337468-349335 GCA_018402905.1 Glandirana rugosa | reverse complement strand
GGCCCCCTCAATACCAATTGAACGCTTAGAATTGGATCGTGTCCATAGGACACTTGCCCCTCGCAAGCAAAATGGCCCCCCACGCGACATAGTAGTAAAACTACACTACTACCGCACGAAGGAACAACTCCAACAAGCCGCTAGACAAAAAGAATCGCTTAACTTCCAAAACCACCCATACCAATTATTTGCAGACCTCTCTCAATCCACGATCATCAAGCGGCGTACCTTCAAGCCTCACCTACAAATACTGCAACAACGCAGAATTACCTACTCCTGGGGCTTCCCCTTTGCCTTGAGATTTACATACCAGGGCCAGAAATACTCCTGCAGGACTGCAGAAGAACTTCAAACTTGCCTACACAAACTCCACCTGGACCCCACTACTCCCACTTCAACTCAAACTACCCGCAGACGCTCCCCCTCAAGCTCCCCATTAAAACCCACACAACAAACCCCATCGTCCTCCAAGAGAATCAGAACAACACCCACCTCCCGTGACCTGGAAGACTCGATGGACTGAGTAATGCCCTCTCCACCCTTGATAGGACTAACTCACTTAGTCCTGTTTCCCTCTACAATCAAATCTCACTTGAATCTTCAATCAATCCTCGACCTTGAGATGCTCTACTCCAGAGTTCACCAAGATCAATCGTCTCTCTAGAACATGCCTAAACAACCTTCAAGCAACACCCCAACCTTTAACGCCTTGCAAACCCCCTAAGGCTTGAACTCTGGCAAAAACGTACTATTAACTATTTTTTTCTCCCTTGAGCAGGTTCATTATCAAAATGGACAATAGGCCTGGTCTCTTCACATAAACCGTACCCTTTTATTTTACCTTATTTTCCTTTTTCTCCCAACTCTGGGCCCAAAATTTAAGCATACTCCTACCACTGCTCAAATATGACCTGAACACAACTTTATCCCCCCCCAATGTAATTACTTCTCCATGAGTCTATGTGAAAAGACCTATGCCTCAGATCGCACCCTTTTTATTTGTTTTTTCCCTTTTTCTTCACCGTTTTCCTTTAGTCTGTTAATGTGCAATCGGACCGACTCTAACCATATTACCGCGGTCTCTCACACTTTGTTATACTAGGTTTGAGTCAATGTAGAATACTGTTACCTTATATGATATGCCTACATGCTAAACTCTTAATGTCCCGTTGGCTTGAGTCAAAAACTTACACTAAGTATCTCTCTCCTCCGGGCTGCAAGTCACTGCAGCACCTCACCTTGCCCTGCGATCCCCTATTTTTGGGTATCCCCGGGCAACATGTTTTCCACCAAAGGGAACTCTGAGCTCCCCTCGGTGGACAATGATCTTTGTTCTTATTGTTTTCCTGTTTGTACTAACTTTCTTCTTTTTTTTTCCTCTGCTCTCTAGTTCCCCCTCTCTCACCCCGTCCACCCCCCTGCATCGGATGGAGATCACCAAGCACAGTGAGTAACGCACTACACTGTAACCCCACCACAATCCCCCCAAATGGCTAACCTTAATATACTCACCCATAATGCCCAGGGCCTAAACTCCCCTAACAAAAGACGCAAAGCTTTCCGCACGTACGCTTCCCTCAAGGCACACATTGTGTGCATACAGGAAACCCACTTCGCTGCCCACCAAACACCCAAATTCATGAATCCCACATATCCCCAGTTCTACACAGCCTCTGCTAACTCTAAATGCAGAGGAGTTCTTATTGCTTTCCACAAATCTACTCCATTTACCCTAAAGCGAGCCATCCAAGATCCAGAAGGCAGGTATTTAATTTTAATAGGTCATCTAATTGACACACCAATTACAGTCGTCTCTTATTACGCACCAAACCAAAACCCCACACCCTTTCTCTCGCATCTATTCAAGATGCTGGACACCCACAAGCAAGGCACCGTCCTGATCGGAGGTGATTCCAACCAGGTCCTCCTTCCACTCCTCGATAAATCTCCCCTCAACTCCCCCCTGTCCCCCAATAAACTTGTCTTCTCACAACTACTGGCAAAACATTCTCTAGCTGACACCTGGCGTGAACTAAACCCACTTAAGAAGCAATACACATTCTACTCTCACACCCATAAATCATTTTCACGCATAGACCATATCCTCACTACAATTGGTACTCTACCTCAAATTACCTCCTCCCTAATAGCCCCTATCCCATGGTCCGACCATAATGCTGTTCAGACGGCCCTATCTACTCTGCTCCCCCCGCAGGGAAGAAGACACTGGTCACTCAATGACACTCTTCTCGCACACCCGTCCCACGCCCTCGAAATAGAATCCTCTCTCAAAGAATATTTCACCCTGAACACAACCCCAGACGTATCCCCCCTAACAACTTGGGAAGCCCACAAACCAGTTATTCGAGGCTCTTTAATCAATATTGCCACGCGTAGGAAAAAAGAACGCCAACAAAAATTTGCATCCCTGGAACAAGAGTTTTCTCTTGCCCACGACGCTTTCCAACTCACACCTACTCCGCTCAATAAGACCAAACTAGATAAAGCTAGACTTGAGTTAGATCTTTTTATGACAGATGCTGCGGAGAAAAACCTCAGTCGTTCACATCACCGAATATATATGAAGGCCAACAAGCCTGATACGTTTCTAGCCCTCTCCCTTGGAAACCTGGAAAGGCCTCACAAACCAATCCGACTGAAAACCACACCAGGTTCCTTGACAAGTAATCCTGTTAAGATCCTCCAGATTTTCAGATCACAACTCACTAAACTATATGCATCTCCCCCTACTCCTGCCACCCAATCTAAAACTCAAGATTTTTTGAACTCGATTAAGCTCCCCCCATTGTCCCCTCAACATCACACCCTCCTGGAACAGCCTATAACAGAAGATGAGACACGGGCTGCAATAAAAACACTTAAAAATAACAAACGACCGGGTCCAGACGGGTTCACTGCATCATACTATAAACAATACGTACATATTTTAACCCCAGCTCTAACCAAAGCCCTGAACTCTATTCGGGAAAACTCTAAATTCAATTGTGAGTCACTGAGAGCCTCTATCTCCATGATCCCCAAACCCTCCACTGACGATACCTCCTGGTCCAACTTCCGCCCCATCTCTATACTCAACAATGACATTAAACTACTAGCCAAAATCCTAGCAACCCGCCTCAACACATTCATTGGGACCTTGGTTCATAAAGACCAGGTAGGCTTCATGCCCTCCAGACAAGCTGCAGACAATATACGTAGGACTGTACATCTAATCCATCTAGCCCGTTCCCGAAAGATACCAATGTGCCTCTTCTCACTAGATATAAGAAAGGCATTTGATAGTCTTTCCTGGCCATACCTCCGCACAGTCCTAGAAAATTGGGGATTTGGCCCACACTTTCTTCAGTGGGTCTTCTCCCTCTATACATTCCCAACTGCTCATGTCACCTACGCTGGTCACCAATCAGACTCCTTTCCCATCCTTATGGGCACTCGACAGGGCTGTCCCCTCTCACCCCTCCTATTTGCATTGGCCATAGAACCACTAGCCCAGAAGATACGAGAAAACCTAGACATCAAAGGTTTGGAGATCGCAGGTCATGAATATAAACTCTCTCTCTTTGCAGACGATGTGTTACTCTCTCTCACATCTCCTCTCACATCGATTCCAAATCTCCTATCTAACCTCTCACAATTTTCCTCAATCTCTGGGCTAGTGGTCAATTCAACTAAATCAAAATTCCTCAATGTCACCCTACCAGACTCTCTCCGAACCCACCTACAAACTACTTTCCCCTTCAAATGGTCCGCATTCTCCCTGACCTACCTGGGCGTTAAACTCACCCCTGATCCGGCGAACCTATACTCCACAAACTACCCACCTATGCTCTCCCACATCACTAACCTTATGACCTCCTGGTCATCTCTTCCCCTTTCCTGGCTAGGCCGTATAACAGCTATGAAAATGGTCATCCTCCCGAAATTACTCTACCTTTTCCGTGTCCTCCCCACAACTGTGCCCGCTCACTTTCTACGCATTGCCCAACGCAAGACCCTTAAATTTGTCTGGGGCACCACCAGACCTAGAGTCTCCAAAGCAGTCCTTCACCTCCCTAAACCACAGGGTGGGTTAAGTCTCCCAAACTACACGAAATATTATCAGGCGGCCCAACTTGCTATACTCACAAAGTATCATGCCACGAACGAAACTCCCCTCTGGGTCTCACTTGAATCAGCCGATTGCGACCCCCTCTCGATAGCCAACTTCCTATGGCTCCATCCTAAAGACCGCAAACCTATACGCAACCCCATCACTAGGCATTCTCTCCATTTGTGGGACAAACTCAAATTTAAATATAAATTACAATCTCCTCATAACCCCCTACTATCTTACCTCCATAACCCGTCCTTTTATCCGTCCTGGACTTCACCCTCTACCTTTTCCAAATGGCGAACAGCGGGCCTAATCCGTGCCTACTCCTTCACCACCCCAGACAGCTTTATTCCATTTCCCACTCTTTCTGAAACTCATGGCCTCCCATCATCTGAATTATTTCGGTACCTCCAACTAAAACATTTCTATTCTCCTTGTCTCCGCTCCTCTACATCCTCCCCTCATAAAACACCCTTCGAACATGCTTGCGATCGCGACCCCCATATGCGAGGGCTAATATCACTGCTCTACAATCACCTATTAGACCCTCTTACCCACACATCCCTCCCATATGCCCAGAAATGGGAAGCAGACCTACACACCCAGTTAACGCCTGAGGAGTGGAAGGAGATCTGGTTGGACACTAAATCAGCCTCACAAAATGTCATAGCCTCAGAGGCAAACTATAAGGTTCTATTTCGCTGGTACCTAGTGCCCGCACGAATCGCAAAATTCTCCACTAATTATCCCCCAAACTGTTTTCGCGGCTGCTCAGACAACGGAACACACCTGCACATCTGGTGGCAATGCCCTATAGTCCAGAAATTCTGGGACGAAATATTCAAGATGATCTCAACCCTACTAAACCGCCCTCTCGCACCTAACCCCACCACGGCCTTGCTTAATCTTCAACCCCCAGACACCACCCGCAACCAATTCAAACTCATTCTTCAAGTAACCACGGCAGCGAAACAAACCATAGCGAAAGCTTGGAAATCACCACTCCTCCCACTTTCCGAAGTGAAACATAGAATCACTAACGCCATGATACACGCTAAAATCGAAGCTACCATAGGCAACACCATTCCCAAATTTGAAAAACAATGGCTACCGTGGGCTAAGCACTTTCTCCCTCCTGATCTAGACAGTGAGCTCTTTCTTCCATAGAAATTACGACCCACAACTCTCCCAACCCTCTGAAGTAATACGGACTGTCGTGTGATCTCCACCCGATACCCACTCCCTCCCTGCCCAACTCACTCTTCTATACCCCCCTTTACCCTTTCTCTTTTCTTCCTTTCTTCCCCCTATTCTCTTTCATTCTTCACAAATGTTTTGCAGTCAACTAAAGACCATCTGGCTGTTCCCCAGGCCAGAATAAGCGCTCTACTATGTATGTTATGTTATAAATACCATCAACGTGTAATACTAGCCACACTCCATGTCCCCATCCTTCTCTTACCCCCCTTCTCCCCCTGCGGAGTATGGCACCTTAAGGATCTACATGTTGTTGTACCCTAACACTGGACTACACTGTATCTGATTATATTGGTCTTTATTTTTGTTAAACTGCTTTCTTTTTCAATAAAAAGTTTGAACACGAAAAAACTGAAAGGAAAACAAAAGGAAAATGCAGATGTAATCTGGTAATGGAGCGTTCAGCATTCTATTAGCCTCAGGAGGATGAGTATAAACAAACCAAAAATAAGGCTCGTCTGAGACGTGTGTGACACTTATAAGAGAAAAAAAAATTGCACCATATTAGGGTGGCACTGTAGGCACATTAAGTCAATATAGAGGTAGTAGCCATCATGGCCTTCAGGGAGGAGATATAGAGCTCCTGTTGTCTTGCCAGCGAGTAGAAGAGCATTGCAGAGGAGGGTCAGGTGACGGTAAAGTAAGGAGACCCCAGTTGAGCAGGCGCTTGATACCCTCATTTAGTGTATAGAAGCTAATGTTTTGATTATGATAAGTCAAAGTTAACTTAATGGGGAAACCCCATTTGAAGGTCATGTGGTTTCTGAGGACTGTAGTGACTTGAGCAAATTCCCTGCAGTTTTGGGCTGTTGCAGCTGATATATCAGTGTACAAGGTCCTGGAGGAATAGGGGTCTGGTAGTGGAGTTGCTGAGTGTGCTACCGCCATGATTTGTTCTTTCACTTGAAAGAAATGAATACACATCAGAATGTCTTGGGGGACAGATGCAAGTAGATGGTAAGGTTTAGCGATTCTATAGACGTGATCTATAGAGATGTCAGCTTGGCTTAACTGGAGGAG
The DNA here is from genome assembly GCA_018402905.1 of Glandirana rugosa. NCBI lineage: Eukaryota > Metazoa > Chordata > Amphibia > Anura > Ranidae > Glandirana > Glandirana rugosa. The sequence goes on along the minus strand of BLSH010304626.1, from coordinate 342,944 downwards.
CAGCTTACGAAACAGCTGTTGGAGATAGGGAATCAGGTCAGGGGGTTTAATGGTCTCTGGGATGCCTCTGAAATTAATGTTGTTCCATCTAGAACAATCCTCTAGATCCACCACCCTTGCCTGTAGGAAGCAAATTTCCTCTGTATGGTGGTCAAAGGCATCTGCCATATCATTGTACGCAGTGGTTTGTTCTGTTGTGATCCACCCTATATCATCTGTACGAGCTTCCAGGTGGTCAATTCTGGAATTTAATGTGGAGATACAGAAAGGCAGCTCATTGCGGAGATCCTTCTGCAGGGAGAGAAGCATCAGCTTCAGTGTGTGTTCAGAGGCTGGCTGATCACTGGCAGGGTGTGCAGCCAGGGATTTTTTGTGTGTATCCGCCTGTTCTGAATCAGTAGGGGAATCCCAGTGTAGTTTTTTGGTGAAGGGTGCATTATTAGGAAAGAGAGCTGGAGATAGGGCAGCCCGCTTACCTCTGTCAGCAGAGGGAGAATGTGGCTGGGTGTTCCCAGGCATCGAGCTGTCCATGTGCTCCAGAGCTGCAGGTGAGTTAGGCTGTCTGCTGGGCTCCAATGGAGCACGGTGATGCTCCAGCGTCATTTTGGACTTGCTGCATGGGCGGCAATAGGAAGAACTCAGTGAGGCGATGTGGCTTATGTAGCTTGTTGTTTTTTTTCTTTGACATGCCTTCTGGATGGAAAGCTCCCCTCTGGTACAGTCAATAGGAGGGGGATGCTGCTGGGAAATGCTGGAGGTCACTGAATGTCTATGGGCCAAGTGGAGCTGCTGGCCACACCCCCCTGACTGAGTTGCTTCTTCAGCCTCCTCAGAAGGGCAGCGACTTCAGCAGGTATATTGCAGCCAGGCAATCATTCCCTATTGGAAAGGAAGGAATCAATTTTGTTTGAAAGGTGTGCCAAGAGGGGAACCACTTGTGCCAGGCTAGCACTCTCTTGGTTCAAATTTTTAGTTACAGCCTGGGAAGGCCTGAGGACTGTGACAACTTGCTCAATCATGACCCAGTCCTACCTGTCTAGTGGTCTGGCAATACTGATAAAATTTTTGCATTCCATTGCATGAATAGCTACTTTTGTTCAAGTATATGCTCTAGCATATATTGTATACATCCTGTTTTAGGCAGTGATGAGGCCTGCCTTTCCCTGCTCCTGCCTGAGAAGGTGGCTATGCTTTACGCTACGGTGGAAGTGGCAAACAATTTTGCGGAATGATTTTAGAACTGCTGCCAACCTTCCACTGTTAGTGTTATCATGAAAAGCAGCCCTAATGACTAGATGCAGGATGTGTGCACAGCATCGCACACATACAAATCTTCCTCATGGATAGCCTTTGTCATGTTAGCTTCACTATCACTGACAACAAATCCCATTTTGGCCTCCGTGCTTGCCTGCTCCCCTAGTCACTTCCCTATCATTTTCTGCAGTGCATTTAGAATATTTTGTGAGGTGTGCTGCTGATCCATCACCTCAGCATGGAGGAGGAAGGAGTGCAATCCTGTCTTGTGCACTGAAGCAGCGGCCACTGCACTTGAGGTTCTTGACCTTGAAATTGTTTGTGGTTTTATATCTCTAAACACATTGGACTGCCACCAATGGGCAGTCAAGGACAGGAAGGCATGCTGGCCACTTGGATCACTCCATAAATTAGTTGTAAAGTGCACTGATTGGCCAGTAGCCTTCCCCAGCAACTCCTTCACAACCCCAACACATGAATGGTACAGAGATGGCACTACAGTTTGACTAAATATGGTGCATGAAGGGACATGATATTTTGGTTCCACAGCCTCCATAAGCTACTTGAAGGGCCTCTCCTTGCACCAAGTTGAAAGAAGCACCCTCAACAGCTATGAGCTGTCCAATGAGACACATGCGTTTCCGGGACTGCTGTTTGGACATTCCCCAAAAGATTTGATAGTGGGCTGTATGGATTGTTTTCTAATTCCAGTATGACCTGCAGCTCCAGAAGTGGTGGTGAGTTTGACACTGGTGCTAGTAGTGGTAGATGGAGAAGCAACACCTCTTTCTTCCCTCAGCATCACTGGCCTGTGGTGGGTGAGCATATGTTGGTTCATCCAAGAGTCCGGGAGATGACCCAACAGTCTCCATTAGCTGACTTCTCTGCCACACAGTTTACATTTTGCTGTGCGCCCATCGCCCACTGACACAAATAGCTCCCAAATTTTGGAACGACAGCTGCTACTGCCACTGTGATTGAAGCTAGAGACAGTTTCTTCAGTTGCAGATGCTGGAGCAACTTGCTTACTTTTTGTTGTAACCTGGCCTGTGCACTCTGCTGTGCTGTCTTTTTGTGACAAAATGGGAGGTGGACTCATGTCAAGGATAGTGAAGGAGATTACTGGTCTCACAGTGGTGGTGGTGGGATTAACGCTTATGGGAAACTCAACAGGAACAGGAGAGGCAGGTGCCACTGGTGCCATTCTTTCAGAGGAATACAACCATGGGGAATCCAATGTAATATGAGAAGGGAAATATTTTAACTGATGAATATCCGGTTCCTAAACTAGATTAAAAGGTAATGTATAATCTGAATCTTCCATGTTTGCAAAGGAAGATTTATCACCATCAGATATTGGAAGGACCTGCTGAATTCCCTCTTCTCCCTGCTAGCTGATGAGAAATGGGACCTCTTCACATATATGACCTGCAGATGTAATATTAGTGGTGGTAGTGCCACTGGGAGTAGCAATAGTGGTGGTGGTGGTGGTGGAACTATGAGTGCAAGAAATGTCTTGCTCATATTGCAATATTTCACTCTTAAGCTGCTTAAATGAATGTTCGCTATCAAAAGCCTGTGTTGGTACTACTAGGCCTTTCTGGTAAAACATACTTGGTGTCACCACATTTTTAGGACTGGCCATAGTGGAGGTGGTGACACAATTGGCATTTGTAATTGTGCAAGTTATTCTAGGGGGAAGATCCTGAAATGGGCAATGACAAGCAATAGGCGCCGACTACTTCCTGGTCTCAGAGCAGGACCTCTCAGCCCTGCTAGTAGGGGATTTAGAAGCATTGACAGTTTCCCTCCCTGTACTTTTCTGTTTGAAGGGTGGCCTTAGCATAGACCTACTGCTAGTCAAGGTATCAGAGCTTGGCCTCTTGCAGCTGCTAGCTCTGCCTACTTGCATTGGCTGAGGCACTGAAACAGGACAGGCAAGCTGCTCCTGCTGCTTCATTTGCCTCCCCTTTAGAAAACTAAGACCTAGCACTACTAGAATGTGTAGCACTGCTGTTGGAATAATGAGAAATGTCTGTGTCTGGCAATACAGATATTGACATACATGACACAGGCAATGGTGGTGCACCATTGTAGAATGGTGTACAGTAGTGGAATACCTTGCCATGTAAGTGAAGGGGTGGGGTTATGATAACATCACTGACCAAATGTAGTCATAGCCATAGACCACATATGGCAATGTCCATATTTGGTTGGTGATGTCACCACATTCCCACTCCCTTGTATAATAATCGAATGATAGTTCCTGACAGCTGTCATGTGACGTTAACAGATCAATGTAATTTTTCTTTTAACTGTTCACATGTGATGGTCATCATGATTGACACTGGATTTACTTTGCTGGATGTTTTTGTTTTTAACCACATCAGGACTCGTGCACGAAAACCCCCTTCCTGTCCAGGCCATTTTTCAGCTTTCAGCGCTATCACACTTTGAATGACAATTACTCAGTCATGCAACACGGTACCCATATGAAATTTGCGTCCTTTTTTTCACACAAATAGAGCTTTCTTTTGGTGGTATTTAATCACTGGGGGGGGTTATTTTTTGTGCTATAAATAAAAAAAGATTGAAAATTTTGTGAAAAAATGCCTTTTCCTTTGTTTCGGTCATAACATTTTGCAAATTAGTAATTTTTCTTTGTAAATTTTGGCCAAAATTTATATTGCTACCTATCTTTGGTAAAAATAACCCAAATAAGTGTACATTATTTGGTCCTTGTGTAAGTTATAGAGTGTACAAGCTATGGTGCCAATCACTGAAAATTGATCACACCTGATCACACCTGATATACTGACAGCCTATCTCATTTCTTGAGACCCTAACTAGCCAGGAAAGTAAAATACCCCCCAAATGACCCCTTTTTGGAAAGTAGACATTACAAGGTATTTAGTAAGAGGCATGGTGAATTTTTTGAAGCTGTAATTTTTTTCCACAATTCTTTGCAAAATTAAGATTTCTTTTTTCTTTTTTTTTTTCACAAAATGGTCATTGTAACAGGTTATTTCTCACACACAGCATATGCATACCCCAAATTACACCCCAAAACAAATTCTTCTGCTCCTCCTGAGAATGGCGATATCACATGTCAGAGACTTTTTCACAGCCTGGCCACATACAGAGGCTCAACATGCAGGGAGCGCCGTCAGGTATTCTAGGGACATAAATTACACATCTAATGTCATGAAGACCTATCACATTTTTGAAGGCCCTGGAGCACCAGGACAATGGAATTGCTCACAAAATGACCCCATTATGGAAAGCAAACACCCCAACGAATAATCATTGAGGCATAATGAGTCTTTTCAATGGTTCATTTTTGTTCCAGTAGTTTTTGGAAAATGTGGGAAAAAAATGGAAACACATTTTTTTTACACAAAGTTGTCCATTTATAAGCTATTTTCAACACATAGCATGTACATAGCAAAAATTACACACCAAAATACATTCTGCTATTCCTCCTGAGTATGGCAACACCACATGTGTGAGACTTTTACAAAACCTGACCACATACAGAGGCCCAACATTGAACTAGCATCTTCAGGCGTTCTACAAGCATAAATTACACATCTCATTTCTCAACCCCCTTTTACACTTTTGAAGGTCCTGGAGCACCAGGACAATGGAATTGCCCACAAAATGACCCCATTTTGGAAAGAAAACACCCCAATGTATAATCTATGAGAATCTATGTCATTTTTTTCCAGAAGTTTTTGGAAAATGTGGAAAAAAATGAAAACGCTTCTATTTTTACACAAAGTTGTCCATTTACACTGTGTGCAGAATTATTAGGCAAATGAGTATTTTGATCACATCATCCTCTTTATGCATGTTGTCTTACTCCAAGCTGTATAGGCTCGAAAGCCTACTACCAATTAATATGAGTAAACGGATTATTAAGACGTGTGTCACATTTACCTGTTGAAACACATTTTTATCTTCGCAAAAGTAAAAAAAGGTGTAAAAGGTTTTTGAAGACCTTTTTTTACTGTATCTAAGAGTATCTAATATGTAACCCCACAAAAGAAAGGTTTTACCCCAGTAAAACACCCGTTAAGGTAACAGGACCACGAGGTCCTGGAAGTTTTCACATTTTCCCCCAACTCTTTACTCTACACATTAAATACGAACATCTTGCGGACTTCTACGATCAAGTTACAACCCGGAGACATACACCAGTCCAAAACATTTTCAGAGTGTG
>BLSH010304626.1:324560-335432 GCA_018402905.1 Glandirana rugosa | reverse complement strand
ATGGGTGCCGGGTGTCTGGTGGTGGTCACTGATGAGTGATGGGTGTCTAGTGGTGGTCATTGATGGGTGACGGGTGACTGGTGGAGGTCACTGATGGGTGACGGGCGACTGGCGGTGGTCACTGATGGGTCATGGGTGACTGGCGGTGGTCACTGATGGGTCATGGGTGACTGGCGGTGGTCACTGATGGGTGCCGGGTGTGTGGTGGTGGTCACTGATGGGTGACTGGTGGTGGTCACTGATGGGTGACTGGCGGTGGTCACTGATAGGTGCCGCGTGTCTGGCGGTGGTCACTGATGGGTGATGGGTGTCTGGCAGTGGTCACTGATGGGTCATGGGTGACTGGCGGTGGTCACTGATGGGTCATGGGTGACTGGTGGTGGTCACTGATGGGTGACTGTTGGTGATCACTGATGGGTGACTGGCGGTGACCACTGATGGGTGCCGCGTATCTGGCGGTGGTCACTGTTGGGTGACGCGTTTCTGGCGGTGGTCACTAATGGGTGACCGGTGTCTGGTGGTGATCATTAATGCATGACGGGTGACTGCCGGTGGTCACAGATGCGTGACAGATGAGTGGTGGTGGTCACATATGTGTGACGGTTGACAGGTGACTGGTGGTGGTCACTGATGGGTGATGGGTGACAAGTGACTGGCAGTGGTCACTGAAGGGTGACAGGTGACTGGCGGTGGTCACTGATGGGTGACTGGCGGTGGTCACTGATGGGTGACGGGTGACTGGCGGTGGTCACTGATGGGTGACGGGTGGTGGTCAGTGATGGGTGACTGGCGGTGGTCGGTGACGGGTGGCTGGCGGTGGTCAGTGACAGGTGTCATGCCACGGTCACTGACGGGTGATGGGTGACAGGTGCTCTTTATGATGGCAGTCTGAGGACAGGTACACTTTATGATGACAGGTACCCTTTATGGGGCATATGTGGTGACTGTTGGGGTGACTGGTGCATTGGGGGGGCAGGGAGGGTCATTGTCAGTGTGCTTTTACTGTACAGATCAGTAACTCACTGATCCTAGCTCTTCTCTCCTCACACTGGACACTGTGTGAGGAGAGAAGAGCTGGTAACAGTGAGTTACCGCTCTGTTTACATTGGATGTGATCGGCTGTGAAGTAGATCACAGCCGATCACAAGGTATCAGCCGCCGGCCGGCGGCTGATACCAGTGTCGGTGACAGGCAGTGTTCCCCAGGAACACGCCGCCACCAACGCGCACATGCGCCGTGCGAACGGCGGGCGTGCCATTTGTGATCAGCTGTGACTGGGACACGCCGACACCGAAAGAGCCGGGATGCACGCGCCCGATCGCGCGCAATCCCGGCTTAAAGGGAGGACGTCATATGACGTCCACCCGGAGCAATAGTAGGTCCGCCCCGCCGTCATTTGACGGTGGGCGGACCTGAGGTGGTTAATAAATGACTTGTCAAAACATGTGTGTATTTATAATTGATTTTTTGTGAATGAGTAGGCATGCTAGATATCTAAGGCCCCTTAACTTAAAGGGGGCTCCCAGATTCTGATAAGCCCATCCCAACCACCAAAGCCACTGGGCTAGAATTGTGTGGAAAAGTCCTCATCAACATAGAGCTCTTCATGTTCACGTGGTCTGGTATAGCTTGTGGGCAACATAGTTCCCTGTTAAAATTTGTATCAGATCTGAAAGATCTTGTATGGATTTTGGGAGGGACCCCAGAAGAATACATTTAATTTTTCCATAAAAGTTTCCTTAATTTGTAAATAATGCAAAGGGGACCCTCTAAAATACATACCAGACATGCATCCTCTCTGCTTAGGGTCTGGTATGTATTTTGGGGTCCATATTGTTATGGTACATGTCCCCTGGGGCAGTTCACAGCCTCCAAAGCCCCCCCACCCCTTCTCCATGTACATGTTCCCAATCCTTTGGGTATTAGCCTTAAAAATTGAGAAAATTGATTTTGACAGATTGAGCTCCTAGTGATTTTATTTATTTTACTTTTTTTCCAAAATATTTTATTGAAGCAGATGTAGTGTACAAATATAACATTCCAAAAGTATTGGATTTCTGCATTACAATAACATGGAATTCACATTCAAAGCGATGAGTGTGTAACAAGAGAAAAAAACGTAGTAACAAATTTATACGGTAAAAACAACGATATGACACTTAAGATGTGTATAACCCTTAAGAGTGATCTATCATCAGGATCGACTCTGAATTGCGGATATAATATCCTGAACCGATTGGTTAAGGTAGTTAAGATAAAGTCGTTTGTTAGATAGATACAAATAAGGTATTGTTTTGTTTGTTTGTAAAGCTTTGGGTCGAAAAGAAAGAGTTTCGTTTATGGGTGTCTGCATACTCTTGAGGTTATCATTATGGATATGAAAAGTAGATTAGATTTCTTAGTGTAGAGATGTCTCCTGCGACCAGCGCAAGGAGAAGGTCCAGGGAGGGGGTGGGGGGAGTGGGGGGGGGAGCGAGGGGGAGGTTAAGGTTTAGTAAATGAGAGATCCCTAGTGATTTTAATGAGATTCAACACCTGAACATTAAATATGGCCTGCCAAACCTCCACAAACCAAACCCAGATGTTTTCAGCTCATCTTAACTATCATTGTCTTTGCCTATATATTAAGTAGTAAAGAAAAGCTAGTATTTAGACAAACATTTTGAAGTTATTTGTAGTCAATTTTGCTACTATAACATAGCAGGAACATATTTCAATAAAAAAAATATTGAAACCTACCATATATTTTCAAGTTTGATTTATGAAATTTGAGGAATAACATGTAAACATTAATAATAGATTGAAATAATTAGTTATTGTGCTGGTTAATGCTTTATTTTTTTATTACTGAAGGGCTTAAACTACTAAAGCACTAAAAACTTTGCTTCATTATAAAATAATAATAGTTAATTGCCAGTGGCTGTGGTACCATTGTTCAAAACAAATTAAAAAGCTAAATCACTCTAAAATAATATCCTGCAAAGACTGTTTTATGACCTGAAGGTAAAACATTGTGTCCCTGCTGAGTCATGGCCTTCTCATGACTGGGAATATTATCCTCACAGACAGTTTCTTTGTTATACAACAGTTGAAATAGAATAAAAAGTATGAAAAACTTTGAGGTTTGAAGAATAGGCCATTACGGTTGTTATTAATGTGTTTATCATTAGACTAAAAGACTAATTCCCTTGCAGGTTAATTGTACAAGCAAATAAGTACCTTCCTGCAACCCTTTTGTATCTGCAGAAGCTATTGTACTATTTAAGATAAATACATTTTGTTTGTCTGGGTTTCATTGTAAGAATTCTATATAAAAACTATATAATTTCCTTTTTTCATATTGATAATTTTTTTGATCTTGTATCTTGGATAGTGTTACATGGCTTTCCTCTATGTCTGAAAGTAACACTGAGAAGAGTGAGAGGTTGCTATTGCTGGCCTACTTTAAGCAGAGATATACTCGCCCCCTCTCTATGATCTCCCAAATGATGCTGAAGTTTTTTTTTTCTGGATTCTACCTGGTTCATGATTTTCAGTCATGACTAGCCAAGCCAGGGTGACTAAACTCCCTTGCATGTGCATGAAAACTAATTTATCCCAGCACCCATCAAATGCCAGAATTATACACTAAGATACACCCATGTAGGCCATTATACAGTGTAAACAGTTTGTGATTAGAAAAGTAAGAATTCTTTATTGCAGAAAAGACAGTGGGGTTGATATACTAAAAGCAAATAAGCTATTTACTTTGCAAGCAAATTTGAACTTTACATGATAATTTACCCTTAGCCGAGTGATTGAGGTGAAGCTTTTCTGACTTCCATCATTCAATCAATAATGTGAAAGCAAAATATATATTTTTTTAATTTTCCTTTCATGTGATTGGGTATTCTTTGCAAAATGAACTTTCACCACATTTGCTAAGCTAAGGGATAGTTCCCATGCCTATTGAGATTTCCCTTGCAAAGTAAATAATTGATTTGCTTTTAATAAATTATCCTCCATATGTCTTTACTGCAGCTTCTTGCTAATACATTATATAGTATGTTTCCACTTAAATTTCCAGTGTGAGAGAATGCTAGTTGCCTGGCTATGTCAGTTTTCATGATCTCTATACATGTTTTGGGTCAGCAATTCAGAAAGCATTTAAGCCAAAGATTCAAGATAAAGGAATGTCAAGGGAAGGAAGCCAGTTAAGGGGCTCACAGACATTAGACAACTGTTTTCCTATTCAACCAATTGTAGTCATATTGTGAAAAGAATATCTGTAGGCTCTTAAAATACATACAGTACCCAGCTGACTGGTCATGAGGAAGAATCCATATTCTAGCTTAAATATGCCAAGCTGTTCTCATAAATAATGTCAGCAGGTCTGTATTATTTCTGCTTAAAGATACATGACCAGCAGATGAAAACACACATTTATAATACAATCGTATCAGTTTTAGTATTGGGTGAATGGTTCGGGCCAAGCAAAAGTTGGGCCCAAACATTGCCTATTCACCCGTTCAGCAAACACCCAAATTTGGGGGGTGCTCAGTAGAATATTCACCTGCCATGCACCCCACAGTACTTCAAAGTGCATTCTAGGGCCCTAATTGAATGAATCCTTGCACCTGAACACAGGGCACAGAGCACTGTCAGAGCCCTGATTGGACAAAGTGGTGATGACTTTTTCCAATAACGGTTCGGTGCTCATAGTCCCATCCCACACTATAAAAGCTTCCTTCCCATAGGAAGCTTATGCAGTGTGTTGGAGTGGAGATAGATTATTATTATTATTATACAGGATTTATATAGCACCAACAGTTTGCACAGCGCTTTACAATATAAAGAGAGACATTACAGCGACATTGCAATTTAAAACAAGAGGGTCAGAGGGCCCTGCTCCTGCAAGCTTAGGGCTCAGTTTCCTACTAGTGAGTTAGTGTGTTCACTTATTGTGAATCTGAGTGTAGAGTGTTAGTGTAGTGTTATTATAGTGTGTGAGTATAGTTTGTCAGTATAGTGTAGTGTGTCAATGTAGTGCAGCGTTTAACACAGCAATACATAACATTTAGTGCTGTATACAATGCTGTATACCCTTTTTTGTTTGTTTTTTGGTTGCTGCATGTTTTTTTTTTGTTTTGCTTTTTTTGTTGATTTTTTTGTCCCCTGCTTGCCTCCTTTTTTTTAATTGTCAGCCACAGTTTTTTTTTACTGAGACGCTGGTGTTCCACTTTTTTTTTTTTGTATAGTTTTTGCCTTTCTGTCAGTGGCAGTCTTGAATTTGTACCAAACACCACTTTTCATTCAATAAAGTGCATCCAATCACACTTTTCCCAGTTTTTATTAAATTTGGGTAATTTATATGTTCCCCTGCCACTATGAGGGGGCCAGCAGCATCTGTTCCACAGGCAAAAGTGTACATGGTCCATCCTCAGGCAGGGCATCATTTGTCTCTTTAGTGATGTTGCCCCTGCTATCCAACCACAGCTTACAGAGGAGGTAGTGGACTGTCTTACTAAACCATCCTCATCCTCCTCACCATCTGCACTAGGGTCCATGCTCCACCGCAGCTGCCAGAGCGTCAGTGTAGTGTGTTAGTGTAGTACAGCATTTAATACAGCAATGCATAATATTTAGTGCTGTATACCCGTTTTTTTTTTGGTTGCTGCGTTTTTTTTTTTCTCTTTTTTTTGTCCCCTGCCTGCCTGCTTTTTTCTAATTGCCAGCCACAATTTTTCTGACTGCGACGCTGGTGTTCCCCCTTTTTAATTTTTTTATTTTTCATATAGTTTTTGCATTTCTGTCAGCAGCAGTCCTCAATTTAAAGTGTACCAAACACCACTTTTCATTCAATAAAGTGCATCCAATCACACATTTCCCACTTTCTATTACATTTGGGTAATACGCCCCCTCATCATGTATGGGAGGCCAACAATGAGAGACAGACATTCCCATGCCACTATGAGGGGACCATCAGCGTCTGTGTCAGCGGCAGTCCTCAATGTAAAGTGCACCAAATACCACTTTTCATTCAATAAAGTGCATCCAATCACACATATCCCAGTTTCTATTACATTTGGGTAATACGCCCCCTCATCATGTATGGGAGGCCAACAATGAGAAGCAGATGTTCCCCTGCCACTATGAGGGGTCCAGCGGCATCTCTTTCCACAGGCAAAAGTGTACGTGGTCCGTCCTCAGGCAGGGCATCATTTGTCTCTGCTTAGCGATGTTGCCTCAGCTATCCAGCCACAGCATGCAGAGGAGGCAGTAGACTCTCTTACTAAACCATCCTCATCCTCCTCATCCTCTGTGCACTAGTGTCAGCTTAGTTCATAGTCCACTGCAGCTGCCAGAGTGGCTTATTCTGCCACCTTGTCTACAGTTACTCCTGCCATAGCCCTAGCATCATGCATGGAGGAGTCCGCTGAATTATTTTAAAACAGCATCAGCCACTTGCTTCTAGAGGATGCACAGACATTACTTGATTCTGATGTTGGTTCTGAGGTAGAGGAAGGGAGTAACATGAGCCTACAAAGAGGGGAGAACACTGATAAACAACAAATTGGTAGTCATGTTCCCCAGCTGCAGCATATTGCCAAGTTGGCTCCAATGATGATGAGGATGGAGGGAACTATGACGATGAGGTCACTGACATGACTTGGGTGCCGGATAGAGCAGATGAGAAAAGTGAGGGGGAGAAACAACCCCAATGAAGCAGGATTTTCTCCAGAGGCAGCCATTATGAAAGAGTAGAGAGCAGCCGCTCTATTCCATCAGATTGTGGAGCTGTTATCTCCCAGACCACTTCCCATTTTACCTCCCACCACTCAGTCTTTTGGCAAGATCACCTGAACGCCACACACAAGGGACACAATTTTTCTCCCCCTCACTCTTCACCTTTTATGTCTACCCCTGCAATATCTCAGGACCTCTCAGCAGCCTCCACTGACAGAGATGATAGTATATAAAAGGGTGTCACAGGACCTTGCAACACATCCACCAGCAGTAAACTACTAGCTATAGAGTAAAACAGGCAAATGTATCTGCCCCAGCTGCTGCAGCAAAAAAAAAAAAACTCCCTGCCACCAACATGCCCCGCATCTGAATTTCAGCTTGTCCGAATTGCTGGCTTTGCAACTCCTGCCTTTCCATCTGGTGGATTCTTTCCCCTTCCATGAAGTTGCAGAATGTGCTTTACCACAATGGCAGGTTCCCAGTCACTATTTCTTTGCACATAAGGCCATTCCAGCTCTGTAAGGATATTAGATAAGTGGGGATAGTGCGGCTATAATGTTATATCCAAGCTGATTTTGAGTAAATATCAAAGTGCCAGTGCTAATGTAAACAGTGTGTGTATATAAATATAAAAAAATCTAATATATATTATAAAAAATATTTTTTTTTGTGTAGGATGTGCAAATTAGTCAAATTACACTATATATTTCCATCATCAGGTTAATACATGAAATATATGAATATACATCAATATATGAAAATATATGAAAATTACTACCTTATTATAAGTGTTAAGTGCAAGTGTAAAAATATGAACCAGTGCTCTTATATAAACTGCAAATTATATATAAAACAAACACCTTACATAAAGTGGTGCAAAAAGTGCAAAAAATAAATTCTATATCTCAATTGATTGATGTAACAGTCCACGTAATCAAAAAACAGTTTGTAAGGGAGAGTCTTCTATTGATGAGTCTTAAAGTGCATGCCAAAGGTATGGACCTTGTGGAATGCACATAAGGCCTACATGAGAGGCATCTGCATTCAACAAAGCTCCAGAGCAAAGAAGGCTTACAATGCTAAGCTTAAAAAGGTACTCTCAGAAATACACAACTTAGAGATGTTTAATAAACAAAAAAGCTCAACAACCTTATCTAACTCCCTGGCAAAACTGAGGAACCAACTCAGGGAAATATTGGCAGAACAACATGACTCACTCATGAGAAAACTGAATACAACATCATATACGCAGGCAAACAAAACAGGGAAACACTTAACCAACCAAATTAAAATCAAACAGGCCAAAACTAGGATACAACACTTATGCGCTAAAGCATCACCATAAAAAGTAACACACCCACGAGCCATTGCGGATGAATTTGCAAATTACTACAGTGCGCTAAACAATTTAAAAGATGACCCTGATACACTCCAACCAACTCCAGAAGGAATCCAAGAGTTCCTGTCCAAAATCAAACTCCCGACAATCACAGCGGAACAGCTAAAGGAACTTGATAAACCCCTAAATACAAATGAATTAAAATATATAATCACCCAACTCCCATTAGGTAAATCTCCTGGACCCAGCGGATTCCCAAATGAGTACTATAAGCCTTACCACCAAGACTTAACCCCACATTTAATAAAAGTATTTACTAAAGCCATAGAAGAAACAGCTATGCCACCAGAGATGCTAAAAACATATGTTGTTACCCTCCCCAAACCATGGAAAGACCCAACCACTGCAGCCAATTTCCGACCGATTTCACTGCTAAACTCGGATACTAAAATACTAGCAAAACTCATTGCCAAAAGGATAATGAAAATAATCCCCAAATTGATCAAAAGAGATCAGACGGGATTTGTAGAAGGGAGACAGACTTCTGATGCGGTTAGACACATAATACATATAATAGACTACACAAATAGAAACCGAACGCCTTCTCTGCTCCTTGCTCTGGATACAGAGAAGGCGTTCGACAGAGTACACTGGCTATATATGCAGCAGGTGTTAACAAAATTCGGATTCAAGGGACATATTCGATCTGCCATCTTGTCGTTGTACGACAAACCTTCGGCACAGGTATATACGTCAGGCATACTATCTAAAACATTCCAAATAACCAATGGGACACGTCAGGGGTGTCCAATGTCCCCTACAATATTTAATTTAATTATTGAACCCTTAGCAGAAGCTATTAGAGCCTCAAAGGACATAACAGGTATCAATTTCCAGCACATGCCCACAAAATGAATCTATTTGCGGATGATATAATATTAATCCTATCAAACCATCAAACCCCCTGAAATCCCTGCCAGCTGCATAGAACATTCTCAAAAATTTTGGCGACATCTCATACTACAAGGTTAACACTTCCAAATCTGAAATCCTAGACCTTGGGATCAACCCTACTGACAAAACCAAACTTATGACTCAAATACCCTTTCCTTGGAACTCCAAATAAATTAAATATCTGGGAATAATTATTACCACCCCAATTTCCAAATTGCTCCCATTAAATATAATACCCCTAATAAATAAAATCACCCAAGAACTGGACAGAATATCACACATGAAACTATCCTTGGGAGGCAAACTAGCAGCGTTCAAGATGACTATACTGCCACAAATAATCTACCTCTTCCGAAACCTAGGAATCCCATTCCCACTAAAACAGATTAAACCACTACAGACCATGCTTCATAAATTTATATGGGCAGGGAAGAGAGCAAGATGTATAAACCTTTCTCTCACAAAAAATAAGGCAGGAGGTGCAGGGCTATCAGACATACAAAATTACTATTGGGACACACTTAGCCCAAATTAAGAAATGGATGGGGGAAGGAGAGAAACCATTATGGGTAGAAATTGAAACAGCACTATCCCCGACAGATAGCTTAACCCTGTTACTAATAAGTGATCTTTGGAAACAATGGGACCTCAAGTTACTCCCAATCACAACACAAAGCCTCAATCAAGGCATGGAGGCACATATCCACAAAACATAACATTCAGGATATATCACAAATAGGCAAAACACCAATTCAATTACTAGAACAAATGATCCCCATGCTAGACACTAAACCATTAAGTACAGCAGGCATCAAAGAAATTAGCCAACTATACAGCCAAACTGGAATTAAAAAGTTTAAAGATATTATGGAAGAATACAAACCACACCAGCACACAACATATACACTAATGAGAATACGACACTTCTTGGAAAAACATCCATATAAGGACCTATTTACACACCCCAAAGCTTGGGAATACTATAATCCCCCAACCCCAATGTCAAAGGGATATCCTTATTCTATGGAACACTGCAAAATGTATCAGGTTTCTCAAAGACCAAATATATGGAAAAATGGGAAAAAGACTTAGGATACACATACCCCCAAGTAAAATGGAAAAAAGCTCTTAATTAGAGTTGATCGAACCTTTGGAAGTTCGGGTTCTGCAGGTTCGGCCGAACTTCTGGACAAAGTCCGGGTTCGGGACCGGACTTGACCCGAACTTTGTCCCGGACCCCGAACCCCATTGAAATCAATGGGGACCCGAACTTTTAGGCACAAAAATGGCTATAACAAAGTCCTAGAGGTCTGCAAAAGGAAGGTAAATGGGGGTACGAGTCAGACAAGTGCCCTACAAAGAAATGGGGATAAGGAAATAATTTAAAATAATTTTTAACCACTTGCCGACCGCCGATCGGCATCTGACGGCGGCAAAGTGGCTCGTTCCCGCAAATCGCCGTCATACGACGGCGGCTGCGGGAACGTGTATAGTGAGCGCCCGCGCGCTCACTGTGTCCAGGGGGGGCAAGGGAGCGGGTGCGGCGGCTTCGATTGCCGCCGGCCACCCGCGATGCCCCCCCCGGAGCAAATGAGCGGAGGTCCGTGTATGTAAACACGGACCTCCGCTCTGTGTGAGGGTGAAGGGCTGTGATCACAGCCTTCCTTTACGTGAAGGCTGTGATAACTTCCCTTCCCCAGATAGGCAGTCCCCCATACAGTTAGAACACGCCCAGGGAACACAGTTAACCCTTAGCGCGCCCCCTGCAGGTTAACCCCTTCACTGTCATTGACATTTACACAGTAATCAGTGCATTTTTATAGCACTGATCGCTGTATAAATGCCAATGGTCC
>BLSH010304626.1:304688-315359 GCA_018402905.1 Glandirana rugosa | reverse complement strand
TATAGCGGGGTCACCAGTACAGTATTTGTACATTGAAATCATATCCCCTCTCAAGCGTCTTTTCTCCAGAGAGAATAAGTTCAGTGCTTGTAATCTTTCCTCATAACTTAGGTCCTCTAATCCCTTAACTAGCTTTGTTGCCCTTCTCTGAACCCTTTCCAATACCAGGACGTCCTTCCTGAGGACTGATGCCCAGAACTGGACGGCATACTCCAGGTGCGGCCTCACCAGAGACTTGTATAGTGGGAGAATTATTGATTTATCCCTGAAGTTAATCCCTTTCTTGATGCATGCCAACACTTTGTTAGCTTTGCTTGCAGCAGCTTGGCATTGCATGCCACTGCTGAGCCTGTTCTCCACCAGGACCCCTAGGTCTTTTTCCATCCTTGATTTCCCCAGGGGCTCTCCCCCCCAGTGAGTAGTTTGCATTCATGTTCTTGGTACCCAAATGCACTACCTTACATTTTTCTACGTTAAATTTAATTTGCCACTTATCTGCCCACCCCATTCATTTATTCAGATCTCCTTGCAATGTTTCCACATCCAGTGGAGAATTTATTGCCCTGCTTAGCTTGGTATCATCCGCAAATATTGAGATTGAGCTGGTCACTCCGTTCTCCAAATCATTTATGAATAAATTGAATAGGATTGGTCCCAGGACAGATCCCTGGGGAACCCTACTTTCTACCCCAGACCATTCTGAGTATTCCCCATTTATCACCACCCTCTGGACTCGCCCCCGCAGCCAGTTTTCAATCCAGGAACTCACACTTTGATCCATGTTGAGGGATCTTATTTTGTACAGTAAACGTTTATGGGGAACTGTATCTAATGCCTTTGCAAAATCCAGATACACCACGTCCACAGGCCTTCCCTTATCTAGATGGCCGCTCACCTCCTCATAGAAGGTTAATAGATTGGTTTGGCAAGAACGATTTTTCATGAAACCATGCTGATTACTGCTAATGATACCATTCTCATTACAATAGTCTTGTATATAATCCCTTATTATTCCCTCCAAGAGCTTGCATATTATTGATGTTAAGCTCACTGGTCTGTAGTTCCCGGGGAAATGTCTTGGTCCTTTTTTATATATTGGCACCACATTGGCTTTCCTCCAATCAGCTGTTATCATACCAGTCAGAAGACTGCTCCTAAAGATTAGGTACAAGGGTCTTGCAATAACTTGGCTAAGTTCCAAAAGGACCCTCGGGTGTAAGCCATCTGGGCCCGGTGACTTATTAGCATTTAGTTTTTCCAGCCTATTCCTGATTTCATCCTCAGTCAGTCATGAGGGTGTTTCCTGTGATTTGTCTTGAGGACCAGCATTGTGGTTCTGCATATTTGAGCCCACCATTTCCTTTGTGAATACTGAGGAGAAAAATGAGTTTAACACCTTTGCCATTTCTCCGTCATTTGTAACCAGATTACCTGCGTCATTTCTTATGGGGCCAATATGATCTGACCCCCCTCTCTTACCATTTATATACTTAAAGAATTTCTTGGGATTCTTTTTACTCTCCTCAGCTATGTGTCTTTCATGTTCTATCTTAGCTGCTCTGATTGCAACTTTGCATTTCTTATTGCGTGTTTTATAGATATGAAAATCTGACTGAGACCCCTCCGCCTTGTATTTTTGCTTTTATGTGTGCCTTTATGTCAGCATTAAGCCATCCTGGTCTTTTCTTAGCTCTTTTAAATGTATTTCCTGTTGGGATACACTGGCTAATACCTTTGTTTAGTGTGTTCTTGAAGCATTCCCATTTTTCCTCTGTTTTCATTGTCCCCAGAATGTTATCCCAGCTAACATTTTCCAGCAATGAGCGTAGTTTCTGGAAGTTGGCTCTTTTAAAATTCAGTGTCTTCGTATTCCCCTTAGGTTTCCTAGATGTGTAATTTATACTAAACGAATTGTCCTGTGATCGCTATTACCTAGGTTGCCCCTTACTTCCACGTCTGTGATCAGGTCTGGGTTGTTGGTAATCAGAAGGTCCAATAATGCTTCTTTTCTTGTTGGTACATTTACCATCTGACCCATGAAATTATCCTGTAGGACATTTAGGAAATGGCGAGACTTAGCTGAACGTGCAGTACCTTCCTCCCATTCAATATCTGGATAATTAAAATCCCCCATTATAATAACACTTTCCATCCTTGCCGTTATTCCAAATTGTGATAGGAGGTCCGCCTCCCCCTCCTCCCTCTGATTGGGGGTCTATAGCATATTCCAAGTAAAACTTTCCCCTTGGTATCTTCCCTTTGTAACTCTACCCATAAGGATTCAACCCCCCCCAGTCAGATCGTTCTGTAACGCAGGATGACATCTGCAATAGACTATACCTAGTCCAGTCAGATCGTTCTGTAATGCAGGGTGAGATCTGCAATAGACTATACCTAGTCCAGTCAGATCGTTCTGTAATGCAGCATGAGATCTGCAATCTGTCCCTCAAAGCAGATCGCTCTGTAATGCAGGATGAGATCTGCAATTTGTCCCTCAAAGCAGATTGTTCTGTAATGCAGGATGAGATCTGCAATCTGTCCCTCAAAGCAGATCGTTTGGTAATGCAGGATGAGATCTGCAATCTGTCCCTCAAAGCAGATTGTTTTGTAATGCAGGATGAGATCTGCAATCTGTCCCTCAAAGCAGTAGTAGTAGTCTCTACCTAGTCCACAATCAGATCAATGAAATGTTATATTATATATATCTGCAATTTGTCCCTCACAGAGCCAGCAGCATCCTCTCCCTACACTAGCCAGAGAGCATGTGACTGCAGCACTAAGTGACTCCAGCTTATATAGAGGCTGGGTCACATGATGCACTGGCCAATCACAGCCATGCCATTAGTAGGCATGGCTGTGATGGCTTCTACGTAAAACCAGTGAAACGCTTGGCACGGGCGGCCTGGGAGAAGCACCGGAGGGTGGCCGGAGGGGGGACGTTCCATCTCGTTGCCGATAAGAATGATCAAGCGGCATGCAGAGAATCACCGGCGGTTTAAAATCATACCTGAATGATGCATGTAGGTGCCGGCATCATTCAGATATCACCACTTGAAGGCAAGGACGTCTTTTGACGTCCGGCGGTCGGCAAGTGGTTAAACCAGCAAAGTAAATGCACTTTTTAATTTTGGCTGGCCGCAAATGTAATATTTTACACAGAAAAAAAATGTTTTCATTTGTCTAACTGCAATGTAAAAGCAGTACTTAAATATGCCAAAATGTTGCCAACTGAACTAACAGAACACGATTAAAGTAGTTTCCCTGACACACAAGCAGTTGCAAGTGCACTGCACTTTCAAAAATGGCTGCAAATGCCCACCTAACAAACAGAAAACTTGTTTAGGTTTTATATGAGGCACTTTGCTTAGTAAACAAAATGTACTCTAGCAAACAAAAATCTCCTCTAGCACCCACCCACCAATAAATCACTGTTTTTAACAGATTTTCTAAAGCTAATCTGTCCCTCACAGCAGCAGCAGCAGCATCCTCTCCCTACACTAGTATGAGATGATGTGACATGCAGCACTACGTGACTCCAGCTTATATAGAGGTTGGGTCACATGATGCACTGGTCAATCACAGCCATGCCATTAGTAGGCATGTCTGTGATGGCTTCTGAAAAAATATAGGTGTATATATAATACTGAGAGAACATACAAATATAGCAATGCCGACCAATACGTGAATAAATAATTTATTTATGTATAAAGATGTATGAAAATATGAAAAATACAAACAATAATAATAAAAAAATAAAATATAAAATATCTAAAATAATAAAATAAAATAAAAATAAATAATATAAGATAGTGACTATAAGTGTTAAATGTGATATATAGAATATTGCATAGAAAAGTGAAAAAGTGTAGGTGTATGAATATGAATGTATTAAATTCCAAAATACATACAAAGAAGGGTATAAAAATTAGATCAAAATGCTCTAAAACGGACGCCAGATTATTGACCTGAATGAACTTTCGTTGTACAAAAGTGCGTGAAAAAATTATCAAAAACAATAAAAATAAAAGTACACAAATTAGAGTACAAATAAAAAAATACATAAAAAATTATTAAAAATAATAAAAATAATAGAAATAAAGGGGCACCAAAAAAATGAGTAAGAAGGGTACTAAAAACAAAACAAGGGTATCGACATATATTGAATACCCTGGTTTACCTCAGAAAAATGTTAGTAGTATTGCCCAACAATAAATTATGTTGATGTACAAAATAACATACAAAATGTTAAAAAATTGAATAAAAAAGATCCATGAAGTGAACGTTAAATAAGTCAATCATGTAACAGGAGGTGGTAAACTAAAATCAATATGGTAAAAGTTATGCTTTGTTAATAAAAGAATTGATGTCCCACTCAATGTTCATTCCGTGGGGGTAGAAACATTTAAGTTGATATATGCAGTATGTCTCCAATTGAGAGACACCCCTTTTGATCCATCCACCCCTCCAAGGGGGGACATATTTATCAATGACTTGGAAGAGGGTACCACTAGGATCACGATCATGATGTCTAAGGTAATGTGTGGGTACACTGTGGTTTGTCTTACCTTTGATAATATTAGTGATATGTTTGTTTACCCTCACATTAAAAGCCCTAGTGGTCCTCCCCACATATTGCTTATTGCAAGGACATGTGATCAGATATACTATGTTCTTGGTTTCACATGTGCTAAAGAATTTAATGTCATAGCTACGTCCCGTCACTGTGTTGATTTAAAATCTGTCATTCTTCTGGTCTGACACTTATTTAAAGTACAAATAAAAGAGCTCTTCAGTAAAAGGATCAAGTGTGACAGAAGGGAAACCAGACCCAACGCGTTTCAACTCCTAGGTCGTCATCTGGGGTGTTTCCCCCCTCTGTCACTGCTCATTTATATAACCATCATTATTGTGTACAGAACGCCCCCTGGGGGGCCAAGAACCGGAAGTTCTGCCTGCCCAACAAAATGGCGTCCATGGCGTGCGTTCCACGCCTCTGTTTGGCTTCTCATATGGACAGGAAGTGATGTAATGTTGGAAAAATATAAATAAATAAAAGTTAGAATTTAGGAATCGGTATAGAATAAGAGAAAAGTGTGAGAAAGAAGCTTCCCAGGCTCATTTCCTGGATAGAACGTCCTAGAGCTGACGTCCCATCCTGTATAGTCATCAGTGCGGGACGGAGTGGGCCACATCTCGTCATATGACGCCGTATGTCACATGATCAGGAATACGTGAGTAACCAGAGGGGTAAACAGCTAGTATGTAGGCGCATCATTTCCGGTGGAGTGACATGCCCCCGCCTCTACATCAAGAGGGTATAAGAGCTGTACCCAAAGGAGGTCCATTAGAATGAAAATAAGAAACCACACAGACATGCCGGTGGACGGAAAAGTCAACAAACGACTGCGATTTGCATGATAAAGAACAAAATCAATCACCCAAGTGTATAAATATTTAAGTGAATGATAATGAGAGAACATAAAAATTTACAATACCGGCCAATAGGTGAATAAACGTATACGTATAAAAATGTATGAAAATATGAAAAATTACAAAATCAATAATAAATGAAAAACGGAATATACAAAGTAAATGATACAATAAAAATAAACAATAAAGACTATGAGTGTTAAATGTGATATATAGGATATGACATAGAGAGGTGAAAAAATATAGGTGTATATATAATACTGAGAGAACATACAAATATAGCAATGCCGACCAATACGTGAATAAATAATTTATTTATGTATAAAGATGTATGAAAATATGAAAAATACAAACAATAATAATAAAAAAATAAAAAAATAAAATATAAAATATCTAAAATAATAAAGTAAAATAAAAATAAATAATATAAGATAGTGACTATAAGTGTTAAATGTGATATATAGAATATTGCATAGAAAAGTGAAAAAGTGTAGGTGTATGAATATGAATGTATTAAATTCCAAAATACATACAAAGAAGGGTATAAAAATTAGATCAAAATGCTCTAAAACGGACGCCAGATTATTGACCTGAATGAACTTTCGTTGTACAAAAATGCGTGAAAAAATTATCAAAAACAATAAAAATAAAAGTACACAAATTAGAGTACAAATAAAAAAATATATAAAAAAATTATTAAAAATAATAAAAATAATAGAAATAAAGGGGCACCAAAAAAATGAGTAAGAAGGGTACTAAAAACAAAACAAGGGTATCGACATATATTAAATACCCTGGTTTA
This sequence comes from Glandirana rugosa, assembly GCA_018402905.1. Classification (NCBI taxonomy): domain Eukaryota; kingdom Metazoa; phylum Chordata; class Amphibia; order Anura; family Ranidae; genus Glandirana; species Glandirana rugosa. The sequence continues at coordinate 309,127 of BLSH010304626.1, read as the reverse complement.
CCTCAGAAAAATGTTAGTAGTATCGCCCAACAATAAATTATGTTGATGTACAAAATAACATACAAAATGTTAAAAAATTGAATAAAAAAGATCCATGAAGTGAACGTTAAATAAGTCAATCATGTAACAGGAGGTGGTAAACTAAAATCAATATGGTAAAAGTTATGCTTTGTTAATAAAAGAATTGATGTCCCACTCAATGTTCATTCCGTGGGGGTAGAAACATTTAAGTTGATATATGCAGTATGTCTCCAATTGAGAGACACCCCTTTTGATCCATCCACCCCTCCAAGGGGGGACATATTTATCAATGACTTGGAAGAGGGTACCACTAGGATCACGATCATGATGTCTAAGGTAATGTTTGGGTACACTGTGGTTTGTCTTACCTTTGATAATATTAGTGATATGTTCGTTTACCCTCACATTAAAAGCCCTAGTGGTCCTCCCCACATATTGCTTATTGCAAGGACATGTGATCAGATATACTATGTTCTTGGTTTCACATGTGCTAAAGAATTTAATGTCATAGCTACGTCCCGTTACTGTGTTGATTTAAAATCTGTCATTCTTCTGGTCTGACACTTATTTAAAGTACAAACACTACATTTCTGGCACTTAAAATAGCCTTTAAGATCCTGAAAGAACGTGGGTTTCTTAGGAGGATCTATGACATTAGGGGCCAGAGTGTGTCTAACTGATGGAGCTCCCCTATAGGTAACCTGTGGGCAAAGTGGCAGTAATGGACCTAAAATCCTGTTGCTCTTAAGGACATTCCAATGCTTATTAATAATACTCCTAATTTGTCGGTGTTGTATGGAATAATTAGTCAAAAATGCCCACTTAGTATCCTGTTTATGAACTTTGGGTTTGTCCATTAGTAACTCTTCTCTATCAATCTGAGAAATAGTCTGTATCTCGCATTCCAATGCGTTGGCATCGTAGCCTTTATCCAAGAACCTATTTTTCAGGACCTCGGCTTGTTAAAAAAAACTATTCTGGTCAGAACAATTCCTCTTAAGTCTGATGAATTGGCTTTTGGGGATGGATTTGAGCCAGGGTTTATGATGACAGCTATCTTGCGGGATAAAACCATTCCTATCAGTAGGCTTAAAGAAGGTCTTAGTAGTCAATTGGCCATTCGAAATATTGATGTTGAGATCTAAAAAATGGACGCTTGTCATACTATATTCAAGTGTTAAGGTGATACCTCTAATGTTGTTATTGAGACCGGAAAAGAAATCGATCAAGGACCCTTGATCCACAGGAGGAGGATGTCGCCTATGTATCGTGCCCAAAAGACCAATTTTGGCCTCCTCTGGGCATAGACGACATCCTCCTCCCACCTGGCCATAAATAAATTAGCCAGGCTGGGGGCAAACTTAGCCCCCATGGCGACACCCTTGGTTTGAGAGTAAAATTGGTTATCAAACCAGAAATAGTTATGATGGGTGGCAAATTCCACCAGGCTCAGTATAAACTCTTTTTGTGAGTTGACAAATGACCATCCTGTGACAGGTAATAATTAACTGCTTCCAGTCCTAAATCATTTGGGATGCACGTGTACAATGACGATACATCCGCCGTGGCTATGACATCTCCTTTTTCCAATGGAATATTCTCTAATTTATGGATGGTGTCCTTAGTGTCTCTTAAATAGGAAGACATTTGTGTGACATGTGGCTGCAAAAAGAAATCAATATATTTGCCTATCCTAGAGGTTATAAAATCGATGCAACTAATTATAGGACGGCCCGGGGGTTGGTTAGCGTTTTTATGAATTTTGGGTAAGAAATATAAAACTGGGATCCAGGGGGACATCGGTACTAAGAAATGCTTCTCTTTTTTGTTAATCATGCCGTCCTTAAATCCTTTATTAATTAATTTGTTTAGCTCACCCTTATACTTATTGTAGGGTTGTTAGGTAACTGTTTGTATGTATCGGAATCACTCAGTATATTTTGCCTTTCCGCTATGTAATAGCTTTTATCCATAATAACAATGCCGCCCCCTTTGTCGGTGGGCCTGATCACTAAGTCCTTGTTAGTGCATAAACTCTCAAGGCCTCTTTTTAGGGAAACCGGAACGTAACATGGTTCAACGGCCAATGCTTCAAGATCCTGTGTGACTAAGCCTTTAAATACATTAATTGAAGGGGCCAATACACCGGGAGGGTTAAAAACCGAGGGATTGGCTATCCCTGAGTTAACCACATTGTTACTATTCAGAGAGGGCCTCATAGGGTTCGTAATGAAGTATCTCTGAATATTAATTTTCCTAATGTATTTCTGCAAGTCAATAAAGGTATCAAACTTATTAAATTTCTTTGGTAGAGCAAATTTAAGCCCTTTATTGAGAACGTTCACTTCATCATGGGTTACAATTTTCTGACTGAGATTATATATACTGCTGGTGGAATTTAAGTTCTTACTCTTTTCTCTTCTCTGATGTTTCCTCCCCCCTCTGGTCCCTCTCTGGTGTCAGGACCTCTTTTGCATGAAGGGTTGGTTATGGGAAAAACCCGTGGTGGAGGGGGAGGAGGGGGATGCTTCTGGTTGTAACAAAATGTTGATTGAATAATGTCATATTGTCCCTTATGATAAGGGGGATAGGTAAAATGTGACTCATTATTGTAAAGAGGTGAATATCTGTTGGATGTCTCTATAGAGTACTGAGGTGTGTATGGTGTTTCATGTTGAGGTCTATGCGTATGAGGCGTTCTGGGTGGTCTTGGTCGATAATAACCCTGATTCGAGTGGTTACCATTACGGTTTTAATGGTTATAGGATTGCTGTGAATAAGGGACCCGTCCCCTCTGTGAGCCACCTCCCCTCCAGGGTCCATTTTGTCTAGACTGTGGATGGTAGGAGGGGGAATGGTACCTCATATATTCATCCCGTCTATGGTTGAATGGAGGCTTGTATACAGTTCTAGCCCTGTCTTCTCCCCTAGGGGGGTGGACCAAGTTGGGTTCCTCATCAGGGGGGTGTAAAGATTTAGAAACAGTGCTAGTTGGACCCTCCACATGTGATAGAGGGGGTTCTTGTTTTTTCTGCCATTTAAACACATTTGCAGTTTTGTAATCTTCCGTGTCCCTTGAGAATTTTTTCTGTTTTTTTTAACTTCTGTTCTCTGTCCTCTTTCTCAAGATGATTCCTTAAGTTAGAGGAGAGATTCAAATATTCTGTGGAATCCTTAAAAGGAACAAGCTTATCTCTAATCTCTTTTATTTCCTGATCTAAAACCGCCATTTTTGATTTTTTCCTTGAATTGATAAATCCTAGGGACTTTAAACCAGCCTCATTATAATACTTAAAGCAGGAGTCTAGGTCAATCTCACCCTGTTGGGGCTGGATCTCCCACCGGAGGCTCCTGGGAACCATGTTTTCACTGATATATTGCTCCAAAAAAGCAATGTCCCATTGCAGATGTAATTCAGTCACCATTAGATTTTTGAGTCCAATAAAAAGACCTCCTAATTCAGTGTCCGTATTAGTGGTCACAAAAACTCCATCTGTAATAAGGGTTCGTGATGCCCTATAATCAAACACAATGATTTTGTGAATGAATGCGGGGTAGCTGCAGGAAGTGGGATCTTAAAACTGTAAGGATATATATATAATTCCCACGCTTGCCTCTAATATTAATATCTAAATTAAGGTAGGTAATAAAACCACAAAGTCTGGAATGCGTTAAGAATTAGTGAGTGATATTGGCAGCACGCACAACAAACAAGATCAGTTTGTAACAAGTCCACAGTTATATATATTGTAGCAGCGCCAATAGGATGAAGATCCAAGTTCAGATTAGCCACTGTGAGAGATGGCCCACATACAAAACATACTCTCTACAGTGTATCCGGGAGAGGAAAAGACATCCCGACACCAGAGAGGGACCAGAGGGGGGAGGAAACATCAGAGAAGAGAAAAGAGTAAGAACTTAAATTCCACCAGCGGTATACACTGTGTGCAGAATTATTAGGCAAATGAGTATTTTGACCACATCATCCTCTTTATGCATGTTGTCTTACTCCAAGCTGTATAGGCTCGAAAGCCTACTACCAATTAAGCATATTAGGTGATGTGCATCTCAGTAATGAGAAGGGGTGTGGTTTAATGACATCAACACCCTATATCAGGTGTGCATAATTATTAGGCAACTTCCTTTCCTTTGGCAAAATGGGTCAAAAGAAGGACTTGACAGGCTCAGAAAAGTCAAAAATAGTGAGATATCTTGCAGAGGGATGCAGCACTCTTAAAATTGCCTAGCTTCTGAAGCGTGATCATCGAACAATCAAGCGTTTCATTCAAAATAGCCAACAGGGTCGCAAGAAGCGTGTGGAAAAACCAAGGCGCAAAATAACTGCCCGTGAACTGAGAACCAAAAAGGTGTGCGAAGAACGCTGGGACAACCGATAAAACTTACTTTGCGAACTAACA
>BLSH010304626.1:228228-242768 GCA_018402905.1 Glandirana rugosa | reverse complement strand
GTTTCTTACCGCTAGACCGATCAATTTGTTCCTTTTAGTGGTAAGACGATCATCCCCTCTGTCACTAAGACACAAAGACGATTCAGAAGAATGTCGGTTTCGTGGGGGGGTGTGTCAATCTTTCGTGAGGAATGAAGGCCAAGGCCGCGACATACCTCTCCTCGACTCTTCTTGCTCGAGGCGAGGGGACGGTGTCTTTAGCCGGAGTCGTGGACGATGTTAGTCCTCCCTGTGAGGTAGGATCAGTGGGACACTGGGGGTCCTGAGCTTACCTAGCTAAGCACCTTGCTAGGCGGGGCGCTAGTAGTCGGCATATGATTGTACCTGTGTGCCGGCGGCCATGATGGCTGCAGCATGCGGCGTCTCTCCTCCCTGGGTTTGCATGGCGGCTGATGATCGCGGGGCGGATCGTTCCACGAATCGATCCATTCGAGTCCTGGGGGTCACAGGGTGACTAGGATGGAGTGTCCCTCCTGATTGTAGCAGGTGCTGAGGCCGATTTCTGTGGCAGGGGAGCGGAGCTCGTTCTTCTCAGCTCCTCTCCATACAGCGCCGGAACCGGAAGTAAGGAGTGCTTTCTAACTGTGTGGGGGGGTGCTTTGGCTGTAAGAAGACTTAGCAGAAACACAGAATCACTGTCTCCCCTACTAGCAGAATGGTGATTTTCCTTGTTTAACTAGCCAGATCGCCATTCTTTGGAATGATCTTTGGGTCCAAGCAAACATCAGGTCCGCCAGGTCCGCCGCTGGTTTGCGACAGCGCGCGTGTGCACCGCATATCTGGAAGAGTGAAATCACGTACCTGTACACGACTTTGCACAGGACAGCTGCCGTCCCACAGTATATATACGTGGAGTGGTCGGCAAGTTGTTAAAAGTTCACAACGGACATGTTCTAAATTGTGTTTTATGAAAAAGGTTTGATGTCAGGTACATTACTCTTCAGTTTAGCTTCATCTTTTTTTTTTTTTTTACATACACAAGTTCATAATGACAGCATGTAATAAATGATGCTAAAGCAAAAAGGTCATGCTTAATGACAAACATTATGTGAGAGTAATTTAAATATTATAGAACAGCTGCATAACTTACTGAAAACAAAACACCTGTATAACACGCTTATATGTAATATACTTCATGCAACTACCAGATGTTCAGGGAGCCAGCTACATGTTAATAAAGTCAGTATGATGCATTGATATTTGATGCATATGCTAAGGGACCTACCTTTATAACATTAGAGTCAACTTGATACATATGCCTCATAATACAAAGCTGAATTGATGCTCTAGAAAAACGATTGGTGTATCAGATTTAAGCCTGCATATATTATGGGGTATTAAGAAGAAAATGCAGCTCCTGGTAAAGTTTATAAAGTGTTTCCAATCTTGGCATTTTAAAATATCCCATAAAATATTCCTACACGCACATTTTGTTTCTTTTGAATTATTCATCTGTTCTTTATTTTTTAAAGATGAATGTTTAATTGCAATTAACACAAAGATAATAAAGCTGAGGATGGATGAAGAATACTAACAATATCAACCAGTAGACACCAATCTTAATACATCTGTTAGTCTTGGAAAACCACCTAATTCTGAATAGAACATCTGTAAAAACTTGTATAGCAAGTCATTCTTCCTTTTAATTTAGGTGTAGATTAATTTTCATATCCAACATTTTTTAAAATACATTTTCTTCTTCATATCCTTCCTTTTTTAATCTTCTATTTTAAAGTGGACCTGAACTGTGGGAATTATGCATAAAAAGGCAGACAGAAGACAACAATCTAGTCACCAGTAATGCCTGCAGCTGGTTATTTCCCATTATTGACTTAGGTTCCATTCACACTAGTGTGTTTTTTTATGCATTTTGCAGTTTGTAGAAATGCAGGGAATTTTTTAACATGGGTTCCTATGGAACATGTTCACATCAATGCTTTTTTGTGCCTCTTTTTTTAATGCAAAAAGCAGTGTTTTGCATGTAGTAGACTTCAATGGGCAAGCATGAAAAAGTGCTGCTTTTTTACTGTGTTTTACCACAATTTTGCCACGGTTTGCGTTTTAAATCTGCCTAGTAACAACATTCCCCCCCAAAAAAAACAATTTTTATAAAAAAAATGAAATATAAAAAAACGCAAATTGTGGCAAAATCGCAGTAAAAACGCGGAAAGCACAGCAAAAACAGTGAAAAATGCTGAAAAGCAAAATGCATTGATGTGAATCTAGCGTTACTGTGACTTGTTTCACACTGTGTCTATGTGTGGCGGAAGCTATTCTGTTAGAGGCTTTGCTTCCTTATATTAGAGCTGCCCTCTGATGATTGGTGATCTGATAGCTATATGGGAATAATCAACAAGTAGCAGGAGAGGTGGTGATTCATAGAATGAATTAATTAGAAGCAGAGAGATCTGTGGACTGCAGGTCATCAGGTAAAGTTTCCTCTTCAGCAAGGAGAACAGTGGACAACAAAGTAATGACGTCCTTATCAAATGTCACGCAAAATCCCATGAGACTACAAATCAGAGGCACCATGCCTCATACATGCAGCTATACCTCTAAGGGGCTAAAGGCAAAAGAGGGCCTGATTTAAGAAGAACTGAAAACAAAAGAGATTTTCTAGGATATTGCTACAGCACAATAAATATTTCTAGATGGTCCCTATTAGGGATGACCTCAGTGTTCGAATTAAATCTAAACTTTTGGGATATTCCATGGGAATTATCCAGCTGAATGTCCCCCAATACACTGCAAAAGAAAACATCAATGGTCAAAGTTTTGCTATTGACCTTTGGATTTTGGCCAACATTTCAGCCCACACACTATAAAAGATTGTTCTCCCAGCAGCCCTTTGTCAGTATGTTGGGGTTTAGTAAAAGTGAGGGACATCTGACAATGCTTTTAGGGAGAGCTTGTTGGTACAACCAAAGTTTTCTAGTCTGCTCATCCAACTCCTGTTGTACAAGGCTGTTCTAATCGCGCACACTAACTGTTGGATGATCGTACAACAAGCGGTCGTACGACCATTTTCATATGACCGCTGCACCGTATGTACAAGGCTTTAGGGTCTAGGGCAGTGGTTCTCAACTCCTGTCCTCTGGACCCACCAACAGGCCAGATTTTAAGTATTACCTTGGGGAGATGCAGACTAGAATACTGCAATCACTGAGCAGCAAATGATATCACCTGTGATGTATTTCAGTTATCCTGCAAACCTGGCCTGTTAGTGGGTCCTGAAGACAGGAGTTGAGAACCACTGGTCTAGTGAGAGTAAAGTGTACGCCCATCTGCATTCAGTGTCTGTGATTTGAATAGACGAGTGTTTCTCAACTCCAGTCCTCAAGGCACACCAACAGGTCATGTTTTCAGGATTTTCCTCAGATGAAACAGCTGTGGTAATTACTAAGGCAGTGAAACTGATCAAATTACCAGTACAAAATCATGGAAATCCTGAAAACATGACCGGTTGTGTGCCTTGAGGACTGGAGTTGGAAAACACTGGAATAGCCCCAACAGTCCTTATTAGGACTACTTTTTTTGTCAGCAACATGCTCTGCTGCTGTGTTGCTACTAATCCTCCTCCCCCTTTTTTTAAGGGGTGAATTTTGTTCGTTTTTTAATTTTAGTTTTTTATTTGTTGGGTTTATTAAAAAATTAATTTTATTTTATTGTTTTAGGGTTGGGGCTTAGGTTTTTTAGTAGTTTTATCTGTGTTTATTTTGTTAGAGTCCTTTTCTTTTTTTACAGGGTCATCAGCAGTGTGAAGTTGACATCAAAAAAATCTGTCCTTTGTTTATAGCACAGCACTGCATTCTATTGTGGTGCAGTTTAGTCGTCTAAAGCACTACAGTGTCAATTGCAGTAAAGCACCACATCCACTGTTCTTATCGTAGCTGCTAATAAAAATAGCAAATAGCCACCACATTAACAACATGCCTAGGAGGCCCAAAGTGTGAGGCAGAAGTTCCCATGCAGCTTTGTAGGCAAGCAGTTTCTGTAACCTTAGGCCAAAGTGGTGGTCAGGGCACAGCATCAAGAAAGAGGGCGTGTTTGCCTCTTTTTGGCCAATGTGTATACTATCTAACATAAGTAACATGTGCACTCTTACCAGAACACTCTGAGTATATGCATGATGGACACAGTATTAATCAGACTCCAGGGTCATCAGTTGAAACCTTATAGTCAAACATCCATACCATAGGGGGTACGCTCTGAAATATATATACTCGTATCCCGGCCTTCAATTTGTGGGCATCACACGGACAAGGTGTCCATATCAATGAATAACCACAACAATCCAGATTGTAATATTGGAGAAGATCTTCTCTTCTTCCAGTAATGAGATTAATACTGTGTCCATCATGTATATACCCAGAGTGTTTTGGTAAGAGTATCCATTTATTCCTGTGGTGGAGGTCTGCACTGCATGCAGGTGGATTTTGATGTAACTGAATCCTGTGAGAGATTGCACCTTATGAACTTTGCACAAGACAAGAAGATACAGAGTATTCTTGGGACATTTTGATAAACACTTCGCTGCACATATTTATGCACTTTATAAAATATTAATATATGAGAGTTTTTGTTTGTTGTTGGATGCCAACACTAATAGGCATCTATTTTTAGCAATGCACTATGTCACTTATGTTGGATTACTTTTACAATTTTTGTTAAGAATTGCTGTGCTGGCTGCTTGGTATATCTATAGGGGTAGCGGAGTAACTTCACACTTTCACATTCAGTGTGTATACTATGCAGCCAGAATATGCAGAGGAAATTGTGGAGTGGCTAACCAAGCCTTCCTTAGCTTGTTCCTCCTTTGTCTTGTAAGTGCAGATTAGCATGAAGTCATTGTTTACGGCACAAGCACCCGGTTATTGCTCTTCATCTACAAATTCTCCTGTCCTTTTCTACAAATAGCATGAAGAAGTCAGATGAATTATTTGAGCACAGCATCGGTCACTTGCACAGGAATGAATTGCATCTGAAGTTAATGGGGAGTGCAACAAGAGCGTAGAGTAAGGGGACAACAGGCAAAGAGAATCAATTGGGACTGATATTCCTGCAGTTGCAGCGTATTGCCAAGTTGATTGGATGATGATGAGGTCTCTTACTATATTTGAGTTCAATGGAATAAGGAAGCAATTAATTGGGGCTGTGGGATTTTAATGGTACCGTCATAGACTCACAGATACATATATATTTGGTTAAAAACAAAAATATTTATTCCATATTTGTACAAACAACGTATATCTATAATACATTACAGAATTAAAAATATGGTTCCCAAATTAGTCATTACAGTAATCTGTTGACCTCAATGTGGAGGGTGAGCCTGTAGTTCTCTATATGTTTTTTCGGAATGTCCGCTTCCTCAGGAGATTATACAGGTGAACAGATCTGGTACACTAGGAACGATAACACAGTTAATATACATTCATAAAGAAAATGCATTTACACAAGTGCCTATATACTAAACATATCCATAATGAATAAGTTTATGCAGTATGTATTGACCCTCATTATATAGTGGGCTCACCTCTAGACAGGGGTACTTCACAGAGACACTAGAAGCCGCACATGTTCCCCATATTTAGACGTGCCATATCCCTACGCGATACCCTTACCTCCAGCCACTATTTCCCAGACACTGATGTACCGGTACTTCCGCATGGGACCTACCAATGCGGACAATGCCCTAGATGCCCCTTGGTTACCCAGGGTCCTAATGTTATGCTACCTAACCAACAGATACACAGACTAGGTAGACATGCTAACTGTACCACGAGAGGAGTAATATACTTAATGAAATGCCAATGTTTGGCATTTTATGTGGGTAAAACAATTCAGGAATTTGGCAAACGCATAGGAGACCACATTTACTACTCGAGAAATGGAAAAATTTTAACCCCAGTCACACATCATATAGGGTTACACCACAGATTTGACAACACTGTGGTATCATTCAGTATTTTGGAAGTGATCCCAGAAGACCCACGTGGGGGCGACTGGGATTGACATGTATTACAGCGTGAGACGCTATGGATAGAGTGCCTCAATGCTGTAGTCCCCCCGGCCTGAATGAAATGCATACGTATAAATACTTTTCATACTCTGTCAATATCTAGACAGTCTATCAGCATATATCAGTATATACTATTAGCTGATATGAGTTTAAGATATGTCTTAATAATCAGTCACTTATATGGACCAGTATACCTTTTTTCTTTTCTCTTCTTTCTCATGTCTTCCCCTAGGGTCTCTCTCCCATGTTTTCCCCCCTGTTTTGTTGGACTCCTCTATTCCCCCCCTTTTTATCCCTCCCCTTACCCCCCCTTTCTTTTCTCTCTGTTCCTTCTTGGCCTCTTAGCCCCGATACCCCTCCCCCCCTTTTTTTTCTGACTGTGATATATCAGTTACCTTACCATGGTATCTACTATGCAGATCCAATCGTGTTACAACACTGTATCCCTTTTGGGTTATGAAGTGAAACAAATTAATATACTATATTACTGACAATCATAGACAGGGTTTAAATGTTTGAACATACTACAAACACTTTATTGATAGTTATTAGGCCAACCGTGTACTGAGTGACATGCGTGGCTGATGTATGTGTATATATATATATATATATATATATATATATATATATGTGTAATGCATGGTTATTATTATAGATTGTAATATGCATTGTCATTCTCTGGGTTTATGAATCTGACCCTCATTTTTGAGGCTTTGACCCTTCTAGCAGGCTTAGTTCCACCTTGTATAGCAGGGACGCTGTTGGAGCTGCGTGTTCCCGGGCGGGCATGCGACCATCACAATGGGAATACCCTTTTGGGAGGCTCGGATGAGCCTTATCCCCCTTTGCTTTAGCAACCAGGATTGGAGGGGCTTCCCTATCATCATAACACATTGATGTCTTTGCAGGATTGCTATCTATCTATCTACGGGGTTGACTGTACGCTGCTGTGTGCATCGCTCTGCCACAGTGCTACCATAGCAAAACACGCACGCCTCTCCCTGCAGGTGCACGTGTGTAGTGATTGTCGGACCTCGTGACGTCATCAGCCAGCGGCAGGGCTAGGCTGAGCACACGAGGTAGGAGAATATATAATCTGCGATTACAGCCAGTTGAACTGAGAGTGGTGGTGGATGCACACGAGGGGCTGATGATATACAGGTATGCGGCAATACCGTTTTGACGGCTTGACTGCTTATATGATATAACATAACATATATATATTAGAACATGTTACCTTATATATCCAGGGGCGGTATACCAATATGGGACCCCATTGTTGAGATTTCATTTGCACAACTCTCTAGAGCTTTAAAACCATCAGAACTACAAGGTATGTCATAGGCACTAGTTCCCTTATGATCTATACATGTAACTTAAAGACATATACTAAAATTCTCTATAACTACACCAACAGGTGCAGTCACTGGGGATTGATAGCCCCCCACTGGAACACATCATAGTTCCTTGACCCTGCTATAGCCTTACAATTAACTATGGTAAGGAGGTGCTTTGTAGACTTATAGTATATAAATAAGCAACTTTCATGGACAATGTTTTTTGGATCTCTGAAAAATAAAAACAACAATATATATATATATATATATATATATATATATATATATATATATATAAATACATACTAAACTGCATGTATAGTCTAGATTTATGTATTACAATTTCTTATACCTTATATTATGCTTACCTTATCTAGCCATAACGTGGCTAACGCCACGTCAGTTGCTAAGCTGCTGTGTGATATTACATCTAAAAGGGAAACCCCCCTCCCCTCTCTCCCTGTGAAGGGGGACTCCCACCGCTACATCTACCTGGAATCTTTACGCCCAGTTTCTTGAGCCGGTAACCGAGATTCGTTTATAGATTTTTTACATAAGGTACATTGTAGTGATCAGCACGCTATGTGGGTGATTTTACTTTACCTTATCTGAATATTAGTATTTATGGACATGATACTATGCATACTCATAATTATAACCTTCTTTAGAATATTAAAAGGTTGAGCATTTAAGCATTTGTAATATTATAGTATCTTATCCCCAAGTACTTACCAAGACATGATGTACCGCACAGGTTATTAAGATAACTGTTCTTCTATATGCTTCCATGTCCGCCCGGGGGAACATGTGTGGCTTTTAGTGTCTCCGTGAAGTACCCCTGTCTAGAGTTGAGCCCACTATATAATGAGGGTCAATACATACTGCATAAACTTATTCATTATGGATATGTTTAGTATATAGGCACTTGTGTAAATGCATTTGCTTTATGAATGTATATTAACTGTGTTATTGTTCCTAGTGTACCAAATCTGTTCACCTGTATAATCTGCTGAGGAAGTGGACATTCCACGAAACATGTAGAGAACTACAGGCTCACCCTCCACATTGAGGTCAACTGATTACTGTAATGACTAATTTGGGAACCATATTTTTAATCCTGTAATATATTATAGATATGCGTTGTTTGTACTAATATGGAATAAATATTTTTGTTTTTAACCAAATATATATGTATCTGCGAGTCTATGATGGTACCATTAAAATCCCAAAGCCCCAATTAATTGCTTCCTTGTTCCATATATCTATCAGGGATGAAGGTACCTGTACACAACAGTGACACAATCTAGCTACTGAGCATAATATAATAGATATTTGGGTTCCAGATATAGTGGAGGAGAAAAGTTAAGAAGAGGCGTGGTATCAGCAAGGCAGGATATCATCCAGGTGCAGCTTGCAGAGGAATCCTATTACACCAGAGGGCAAAACTTCAAGGGTGCAGGAAACTGTTATCTTCTGATCAATTGCCCAGCCATGTAGGCCTTTTTTAACACATATACTGCAAACAGGACCATAGCCATTTTCAGTTTCTATCATCAAGAGAGCAGCAATCCTTATTCTCCTTCTAGCTCCTCCTACTCCACATCCCCCATACAACATTTCCTATCAAAAGCTTCAAGTGATAGGCATGAAAGTATTTCAAGAGTTGTTGGAAGTTTACCCTATGTTACTTCCAGTGGGAAAGAGTGGATACCAAGTAGGGCTAGCATAGGCTACAACCATGCTCTTATTATGCTGACCCCAGCCTACCATCCCCAGTATTAGCACTGAGCAGGGAGGTTTCTCTGCTCAAGCTTCTGGAATGAAAGGCAACATATTCCTTCAGCCTTTTCTATGCCCAGAGTTTCGGTGTCAGCTTGGCAAAATTGATAGCTTTATACCTGCTACTGTTCTAGCTGGTGGAGTCTGCCCCCTTCTGTGATTTGTGTACTGTGCTGCACCACAGTGGCATGTTCCCAAACACCATTTTTTTCAACCATTACTCCAATTCTGCTATTCATCATTTTACTAAGTACCACTTTCTCATTCCCATAGGAAGGTGCGGTATCTGGGTGCCCCCTTATTTTTAAAGGGGACTTCCAGATTCCAAAATTCCCTCACCTACAGACCCCAAAAAAACCACCAAGCCAGAGTTGTAGAGAAGAGGCCCTTAAATGTCTGTTATGTATTTCAGGAAACCATTGGATTGGTCTGTTTGCCTTAAAAATTAAAATAACCAAGCAGGGATATCTAGTTTGACAGAAATTAAGAGCACTTTTTTCCTTTGTAAAGTGCTTTAAAAATCACTATTTCACTAAACTCAATATTTGTTTTAACAACCATTTTCCTACTAGCCCAGAAATGGACATTTTTTATTTGACAGATTTGGCTTCTATTGATTTCAATGGCATTTGGGTTCAGCATCCAAATGTCTTTGAAGTTCCCTAGTTTCTGCTGGGACCAAACCCAGGGCCTTTTGGCTCATACCTACAAAAGAGCACAGACAAGTGGCCAGTAAATATTGGAAGGGACATCATATCTCTTCATGGTGCACAGGGTCAATATGTTAGTGGCTAAGAGAGATGCAGGACAGGGCATACCACTAAAGTTGGTTGTGTCACCCCATGCTTTGAAATCTGGTTCTGGTTACAGATCAGTCACCGCCACCTCCTCAATTCCCTTTTCTGAAAAAAATTACCTTTTAACCACCGATCCCCCCTTTCAAGCATTTATGAGGCAATGCAATGGCTCATGCAGAATGCTGCAAAGCAGTATGGCTAAGGAACAGGAGCCACACTGGGACAGAGATTCTGTCAGCTCTGCAGGGTCATATTCAGAGGTGGTTAACCTCATTCCATCTTGTGACAAGGAAAAGCCATGTGTGGCACCAACCTGCCCTTTTTGGCAGGGAAATTTAACACATACTTGAACCTGGTGCTTCGCTAGTTCATAGTTAGCTTACAGGATTTTCTGAGGCAAGCCAGTAGAGTTTGAACCCTTATCAGGTGGTTACACACAGCAAGGTTTAGATGAGTGAAATTCAGTGTTTAATTCAAGCAACCAGCAAACAGCTAAATATGTGGTATACCAACATGGTGGCATATGAGAGAGATTAATGAAAAAAATCCTGAAAAAAATCCCAAAGATCCAGAGAAACCCCTGGCTAACCATTTCCGAGCAGTACATGGATGTAATTGTACAGGCATGAAAGTTAAACGGTATCTATACCTTAAAATTGTCAGCTAGGAGAGGAGATTTTGACAAGGTCCTCCTCAAAAAGAAACATGGTGGATCTTTAACCTGGGGGCATTGGCCCCTCTAGGATTAAACACCAAACTAAATTGCCAGGTTTTCCTGTAGTGATACCATACTAATGAAACCCGGGTCCCCTGGGAAGGATCTCTAAGGAGGGACACTGGGATGGACTATCCATGCTGGATGATGAACTGTATACTGTACCTTCTTTTACTTTGCTGCAACTAACTAAGTTTAGGTTCTATTCTCTTCACTAGTATTTATGCCAACTATTAGTGGGATTTCCCCAAATCTCGGTGGTAAAGATTTTAAACATGCTGTGAAAGCCATGCACAGAGGTGGCTACTTGAAGGAATTGTATAGTCAATGTCTACTGTTTTTAGTACAATGTCACTTTAAGAATCATGAGAGAACGGCCCTCCAGTAGGAAATTCCGGTACTTAAGGACCTAACTGGGGAAGGCACGTTATCCTGTAGAAACTATGTATGAAGTAGTGAAACACGTTGACGTCACCACTCACGTCAGGGACCACTGGACTGCTAAGACCAAAAGTAAGCCTAGTGTGAGCGTGCACACCACCAACTAAAAGCTGACACTGATCCCTCCATGCACTGCAGCAGCGTGCCAGCTGAGGCAGCGTGCCTAGTGGGGTGAGAGCTACAGTGGGGACAGCAGCTGGGGACGAATTGAACTAAGTCACTGGTTACCTACTTCAAGTGGCATAGCAACAGCCATACAGGTGGAAGTTCGACTGTTTGAGCCGAGGCCACAGGCTGGCCAGCATCGGCTCCAGTATCTACCCACAGACAAGTGTGCTTCTCAACAGCAATGGTAACTTCTATATCCATAAACAATTAAAACACAGCGCTAAAATTATTTTCTTAATAGTGAAACTCTTGTGTAATAAATATGTGTAAATATGTATAGAGATTCAATACATAAATACCTAACTGCTGCTCTAAAAATAAATCACTGTAAACATTCACTATATTAAATCATAATAAAAAGCAGCGCTACAATCAATAAATCAATAAACCATAGTGCAAATAATAAAATAATGTGCAAAAAGTTCATGCAAAGTCGCAGCAAAAGTGCCAGTGCAAACTATATGTGCAAGACAAACTAAGTGTCCATAAACAGTCCTCCTTTAAGTGTGCAGCATCAATCCTTCATACTTGTTTCCATCACCAAAAAATACCGCATGCAGGTGATCACACCAGAGGCTTACCAGATGTCTGGATTAAAATCGCCTGTATATCAGAGAAAACCTCAGCCAAATATCCCCTAAATGAGGTCCACACTTCCAAGGAACAATCGATCCCCCATGTATCACTCATAAGAAACAGAGAAGATTCCTCATAGTGTATCTCTTTAAGCAGGTGAATTTATTTAAAATGATAAAATTGCACTTACATCAAACCATAAAATCATTTGCAGTGTGAAAAAGCAGAGACATCTACCAGTCAGCTGTTCCTCGCTCCTCTCCTCTCCTTAGCGAGCGTACTAGCCTCTGGTGTGCCTGATGCATCAGCTCTCCTCGGGCTGCCGTGTAGCCACACACTGCAAATGATTTTATGGTTTGATGAAAGCGCAATTTTATCCTTTTAAATAAATTCACCTGCTTAAAGAGATACACTATGAGGAATCTTCTCTGTTTCTTATGAGTGATACATGGGGGATCGATTGTTCCTTGGAAGTGTGGACCTCATTTAAGGGATATTTGGCTGAGGTTTTCTCTGATATACAGGCGATTTTAATCCAGACATCTGGTAAGCCTCTGGTGTGATCACCTGCATGCGGTATTTTTTGGTGATGGAAACAAGTATGAAGGATTGATGCTGCACACTTAAAGGAGGACTGTTTATGGACACTTAGTTTGTCTTGCACATATAGTTTGCACTGGCACTTTTGCTGCGACTTTGCGTGAACTTTTTGCACATTATTGTATTATTTGCACTATGGTTTATTGATTTATTGATTTATTGATTGTAGCGCTGCTTTTTACTATGATTTTTAATATAGTGAATGTTTACAACTTCTATATCCACATGAGTAAAGACACACAGAACTGCGGTAAGACCTTTCCATTTTTACATCTTCCCCTGTACAAACGCCATCAGGGAACTCTTTATTATGTAATATCCTTAAAGGAACTTCATAAAATTCCCATAGAGAGACGGACGTGGCCGGGACCATTTTTAGCCTGTCTATGAGAGATTTCATTGAACATACCTTGACACAGGTTTAACCTGTCTTTCATTGAAGCAATCATCTATACCCAGATACCAACAGAATATTTTTCATCTATCAAAGGGGCTTTTCAGCGCTGCCAACAGCAGGCTGTACTTGTATAGTGGGATCAGTTACCTGAATTTGTGCATTCACATTCTTACTGATCCCCTTACAATGTGCAGACATCACTGTTCCTCTAGTCCAGACCGGGGGAGGGGGGTGTTCTCTCTGCAAGGGGTGTTTTTGTACAATGTTTTTAGATAATCTTGATGGGTGGGTTATTTGTTTGTCCCCAGGTGTTTGTCTCCCTCACTTAGGGAATTATCTATGTAACAATCATGAATTTATGAAACATTAATAAATATAAGTTTTTACTCCATTAGTGTCCAGGGCAACCTCTTCCCTGTTTGCAGAATTCTAGTGTTTTTGGCCATGGTGCAGCAGCTGCACACACATAATAAATGATTATCTGTGCAAGTATGGGATGGGGACAGGCTCAGGGGAGCTGAGCTTTATCCCCATTTCAATGTCTCCCTATTCTGGACACAGGCACTATAATTACAGTTGAGCAAACCCGGACTGTAAAGTTCGGGTCTGTACCGGACTTTGGGGTGTTCGTGCCCCAAACCCGGACATTAGCAAAAAAGTCTGGGTTCGGGTTCGGTATTCGGGTATTTTGCGCGCCTTTTCTATAGCTGCAGGGCTGCCAATCAACAAGTGTTTTACTCCTTTGCCCTTAGAAGCCATCACAGCCATGCTTACTAATGGCATGGCTGTGATTGGCCAGTGCATCATGTGACCCAGACTATTTTTGGCGCCTGTTGAATAGCTGCAGGGCAGCCAATCAACAAGCGTTTCCCTCGTTTGCCGTTAGAAGCGATCACAGCCATGCCTACTAATGGCATGGCTGTGATAGGCTTGTGCATCATGTGACCCAGCCTCTATATGAGCTGGAGTCACGTATGCCGCGTGTCACATCGTCTCAGGCTAGTGTAGGGAGAGCATGCTGCCGGTGCTGTGAGGGACAGATTGCCGATCTAATATGATCTCATCCTGCATTACAGATAGATTCCTGGCGGTGCCGTGAGGGGAAAGCTTAGCATTCTAGAACGATCTGATACTGGACTAGGTAGAGTTTACTAGTGCTGTGAGGGACAAATTACCGATCTAATATCATCTCATCCTCCATTACAGAAAGGTTCCTGGCGGTGCTGTGAGGGGAAAGCTTAGCATTCTACAACCATCTGATACTGGATTAGGTACAGTTTACTGGTGCTGTGAGGGACAGATTATTGTTCTAAAATCATCTCCTAGTTCTATAGGGAGAGGCTCCTGCTGGTGCTGTGAGGGACAGATTATTGTTCTAAAATCATCACATACTGCTAGAGGGAGAGGTTCCTGCTGCTCCTGTGAGGGACAGATTATTGTTCTAAAATCATCTCCTACTGCTATAGAGAGAGGTTCCTGCTGATGCTGTGAGGGACAGATTATTGTTCTAAAATCACCTCCTACTGCTATAGGGCGAGGTTCCTGCTGGTGCTGTGAGGGACAGATTATTGTTCTAAAATCATCTCCTAGTGCTATAGGGAGAGCTTCCTGCTGGTGCTGCGAGGGGCAGATTATTGTTCTAAAATCATCTCCTAGTGCTAGAGGGAGAGGTTCCTGCTGCTCCTGTGATGTTATTAGACAGGGAGTG
>BLSH010304626.1:203507-224903 GCA_018402905.1 Glandirana rugosa | reverse complement strand
GTCATAGTCTACCAAAATCTTGTGATTCGAAAGGAGAGTGTCGTGGTGGTCCTTGTAAAGACATTATGTGCTACTCTACTAAAATCTTGTTATTAGACAGGGAGTATCGTGGTCATTTGACATGGATCAGGTCATAGTCTACCAAAATCTTGCGATTCGAAAGGAGAGTGTCGTGGCGGTCCTTGGAAAGACATTATGTCCTACTCTATAATGTAGCCATTAGACAGGGAGTGTCGTGGTCATTTGACATGGATCAGGTCATTACCAATCTAATATCATCTCATCCTCCATTACAGACAGGTTCCTGGTGGTGCTGTGAGGGGAAAGCTTAGCGTTCTAAAACGATCTGATACTGGACTAGGTACAGTTTACTGGTGCTGTGAGGGACAGATTACCGATGTAATATCTCATCCTGTATTACAGAAAGGTTCCTGGCGGTGCTGTGAGAGGAAAGCTTAGCGTTCTAAAACCATCTGATACTGGACTAGGTACAGTTTACTGGTGCTATGAGGGACAGATTATTGTTCTAAAATCATCTCATCGTGTATTACAGAAATGTTCCTGGTGGTGCTGTGAGAGGAAAGCTTAGTGTTCTAAAACCATCTGATACTGGATTAGGTACAGTTTACTGGTGCTGTGAGGGACAGATTATTGTTCTAAAATCATCTCCTAGTGCTATAGGGAGAGGTTCCTGCTGGTGCTGTGAGGGACAGATTATTGTTCTAAAATCATCTCCTAGTGCTATAGGGAGAGGTTGCTGATGGTGTTGTGAGGGACAGATTATTGTTCTAAAATCATCTCCTAGGGCTATAGGGAGAGGTTCCTGCTGGTGCTTTAAGGGACAGATTATTGTTCTAAAATCATCTCCTAGTTCTATAGGGAAAGGTTCCTGCTGGTGCTATGAGGGGCAGATTATTGTTCTAAAATCATCTCCTAGTTCTATAGGGAGAGGTTCCTGCTGGTGCTGTTAGGGACAGATTATTGTTCTAAAATCATCACATACTGCTATAGGGAGAGATTCCTGCTGGTGCTGTAAGGGACAGATTATTGTTCTAAAATAATCTCCTACTACTAGAGGGAGAGGCTCCTGCTGGTGCTGTAAGGGACAGATTATTGTTCTAAAATCATCTCCTAGTTCTATAGGGAGAGGTTCCTGCTGGTGCTGTGAGGGGCAGATTATTGTTCTAAAATCATCGCATACTGCTATAGGGAGAGGTTCCTGCTGGTGCTGTAAGGAACAGATTGTTGTTCTAAAATCATCTCCTAGTTCTATAGTGAGAGGCTCCTGCTGGTGCTGTGAGGAACTGTCTGGGATACCATATGCAGGCATCCAGCAGGGATGGTCAGATCGGTTGGCTGCACTTAAAGGAATCAGGACCAGATGTAAAGTGAAAATATTCAGATATTTATTAGGACAATGAACACACTTCCAACACCAAACACCAGCAAACATAAACAAGCAAGTAAAAGATGAAAACACACCATAAACCCAAAATAAACACCTAACTATCTGACTAACTAAATACAAGTGTAGAAAACACACAATAACAATAAGCAAATGGGGATATCAGATAAGGGGAACAGGGAGCCAGGTTACTTGAAGCAGAAGGACAGCAAGGGAGCAGGAAGCAGGTTCAGGGATCAGGTCTCTGGGTCTGGATCACAGATCGGGGATAAGAGCAGGTCAGATTCAGGCAGGTTCAGGGATCAGGTCTCTGGGTTTTGATCACAGATCGGGGATCAGAGCAGGTCAGATTCAGGCATGGACACGGCTTGCAGGGAAAATACTGAAGCATTGGGACTGGATGCAAGGCGGGCTTATATAATCCCAGCAGACCCATCAGGTGCAGATTAACGACCTGTATGGTCAATCTCCTGGGAAACACCCGCTGTTGGCCACCAGAACTACACCATTTGGTTTTCCAGACACTGCCGCCAGCAGGTGACCCAAGCAAGGACACAGGTCCTGACAGTTCCCCCTCCTTAAGGAGTGGCCTCCGGACGCTCCATTCCGCTGTTAACTTGAAAGTCCTTGTGGGTGCAGGAACAGTCCAGCAAAGTTTCCCCTCCGTGTCTGTGGACTCTATTGCACTTCTCCAACCAGAGTACTTTAACCTGCTGGGCGGCTTGTCACCCAAGTCAGGTACATGAACAAACCCCCACCACCAGGGTCTGGAGGTCTGAGTCCAGTACCAACAGCTAGCCAGACATCGGGCCTGAAACCCGCGGAGGCAGGCAACACAGGGACATCAAAATCAGTCTGGGAATCAAGCCGGGAAAAAACAGTGGCAAGCTGGGCATTAGGCAGCCAAGCATCCACAGGCACTGGATCAGCAGGCACTGGGTCGTCAGGCACTGGGGCAACAGGTACAGGGTCATAAGGCATCGGATCAGTGGGCACCAGGTCATCAGGTACTGGATCGGTGGGTGCCAGGTCATCAGGCACTGGATCGGCAGGCACTGGGTCATCAAGCACTGGATCATCACACTGAATAGTAGGCATCAGGTCAACAGGCACTGGATCAGCGGGCACTGAGTCATCAGGCACTGGATCAGCGAGCACAGAGTCATCAGGCACTGGATCAGCGGGCACAGAGTCATCAGGCACTGGATCAGCGGGCACAGAGTCATCAGGCACTGGATCAGTGGGCACCGGTTCATCAGGCACAGTATCAGCAGGCTGGACAGCGAGCACAGGACCAATACACTCCCTTAGCACCTGTTGGGAACATGCTGAGTAGTGTTCAAAGAAAAAGGCTGAATCTCTTCAAACAGAAATCTGCTTGGTCAACAAAAGAGTGAGCCAGACGGATGCATTCCAACAACTGCTCCTTAGTCTGTTCTTTCAAAATCTGGCAACAATAATCCCTGTCTTCTCTTGCAAGCAGTGAGAAATACAAAATCTCCTCAGCATAAATCTTGCAGCAATTAGCAAGTGATCAGACCTGATTCCCAGGTGCAGCCGATCTGATTGTATGGCTTCAGTATTATGTCAGGGATACCATATGCAGGCATCCAGCAGGGATGGTCAGATCGGTTGGCTGCACTTAAAGGAATCAGGACCAGATGTAAAGTGAAAATATTCAGATATTTATTAGGACAATGAACACACTTCCAACACCAAACACCAGCAAACATAAACAAGCAAGTAAAAGATGAAAACACACCATAAACCCAAAATAAACACCTAACTATCTGACTAACTAAATACAAGTGTAGAAAACACACATATACAATAAGCAAATGGGGATATCAGATAAGGAGAAAAGGGAGCCAGGTTACTTGGAGCAGAAGGAGAGCAAGGGAGAAGGAAGCAGGTTCAGGGATTAGGTCTCTGGGTCTGGATCACAGATAGGGGATCAGAGCAGGTCAGATTCAGGCAGGTTCAGGGATCAGGTCTCTGGGTCTGGATCACAGATCGGGGATCAGAGCAGGTCAGATTCAGGCAGGTTCAGGGATCAGGTCTATGGGTCTGGATCACAGATCGGGGATCAGAGCAGGTCTGATTCAGGCATGGACACGGCTTGCAGGGAAAAGAGTGAAGCATTGGGACTGGGTGCAAGGCGGGCTTATATAATCCCAGCAGACCCATCAGGTGCAGCTTAACCACCAGAACTACACCATTTGGTTTTCCAAACACTGCCACCAGCAGGTGACCCAAGCAAGGACAGAGGTCCTGACAGGGACAGATTATTGTTCTAAAATCATCTCCTAGTTCTATAGGTAGAGGTTCCTGCTGGTGCTGTGAGGGACAGATTATTGTTCTAAAATCATCTCCTACTGCTATAGGGAGAGGTTCCTCTGGTGCTGTAAAGGACAGATTATTGTTCTAAAATCATCTCCTAATTCTATAGGGAGAGGTTCCTGCTGGTGCTGTGAGTGACAGATTATTGTTCTAAAATTATCACATACTGCTATAAGGAGAGGTTCCTGCTGGTGCTGTGAGGGACAGATTATTGTTCTAAAATTATCACATACTGCTATAGGGAGAGGTACCTGCTGGTGCTGTAAGGGACAGATTATTGTTCTAAAATCATCTCCTAGTTCTATAGGGAGAGGTTCCTGCTGGTGCTGTGAGAGACAGATTATTGTTCTTAAATCATCTCCTAATTCTATAGGGAGAGGTTCCTGCTGGTGCTGTAAGGGACAGATTATTGTTCTAAAAACATCTCCTACTGCAATAGGGAGAGGTTCCTGCTGGTGCTGTAAGGGACAGATTATTGTTCTAAAATCATCTCCTACTGCTATTGGGAGAGGTTCCTGCTTGTGCTGTGAGGGACAGATTATTGTTCTAAAATGATCACATACTGCTATAGGGAACGGTCCCTGCTGGTGCTGTAAGGGACAGATTATTGTTCTAAAATCATCTTCTACTGCTATAGGGAGAAGTTTCTGCTGGTGCTGTAAGGGACAGATTATTGATCTAAAATAATCTCCTAGTTCTATAGGAAAAGGTTCCTGCTGATGCTGTGAAGGACAGATTGTTGTTCTAAAATCATCACATACTGCTATAGGGAGAGGTTTCTGCTGGTGCTATAAGGGTCAGATTATTGTTCTAAAATCATCTACTAGTTCTATAGGGAGAGGTTCCTGCTGCTCCTGTGAGGGACAGATTATTGTTCTAAAATCATATCATACTTGTGTAGGGAGAGGTTCCTGCTGTTGGTGGCATTTCTTGCACAAAATAAAAAGTGCGTCTACGTTGCTGTTTTCCAGAAAAAAAAAGAAGAATTTATTATTCTTTTTTTTTTGTACTAATAAATAGTGCTACATAGTACATTTGCGGGCAGAATGAGGAGAGCGTCAAATAAGGGACGTGGTCGTGGTGCTGCTGGTGCTGCTGTTGTTGGTGGTGTTGGTGAAGTTCCTGTTGCAAGGAGAGGACGTGGTCGTTTTGTGCCAGCTACACACACAAGTGAAACACCTTCTTCAGGTGCGAGTAGCTGACAGAACCTTCAACGGTGAGGCCAGAACAAGTAAAGGTGATAGTAGATTGGGTGGCTGACAATGCCTCCAGTTCCTTCACATTGTCTCCCACCCGGTCCCTTGATGAAAGCTCAAAGTTGGCACCTGAACCACATGGCCATCTGTCTTTCACCTCAGCCCCTTGTAAATCACCCAAGCAGTCTGAGCCCCAAGTCATGCAACAGTCTCTTATGCTTTTTGGTGACTCTCCTGGTGTGCTTTCCGTGGGCCATCCACATAGCCCTGCCCCAGAAGTGGAAGACATTGAGTGCACCGATGCCCAACCACTTCCGTTGCAGGATGAGGACATGGAAACACCAGCGCAGCACGTCTCTGATGATGACGAAACACAGGTGCCATTTGCTGCAGCTTTCCACAGTGTGCAGACTGACAAGGAGGACAGTGGTGAAGGGTGGGTGGAAGATGATGTGGAGGATGATGAGGTCCTAGACCCCACATGGAATGAGGGCCATGCGAGTGACGTGTGCAGTTTGGAGTAAGAGGTGGTGGTCGCACAGAGGCACCAGCACAGCAAAAGGGAAGCAGGTTGCAAAAGCGGAGCGAGCGTCCCCTAGACAGTACGCCTGCTACTACCCACCGCACCCAGGGACCTAGCACACCAAAGGCAGCTCAAAGGCGTTCCCCAGCGTTGCAGTTCTTCAGACAATGTGCTGACCACAAGACACAAGTGGTTTGCACGCTGTGCAATGAGAGCCTGGAGCGAGGCATAAATGTTCTAAATGGATAAAAAGATCCGCGCTAATGTGTGAAACGTGAAAAAATTGACTATTTGGGGTGTTGCAATATCTGGGGAAACCATCCAAATCAAATAAAATTAAAAAGAATTGCGCAACCCTAAGTGGTAGTAGGAATAATATGTGCAAAAATAATCTATGTGCATAATACTCCTAAAAAAAATAAATAAACATTGACGTGTATAAACCAGTGTGATAAACAAGTTCAGCGAAAACAAATAAGATCAATCAACCAAATTTGTGCCATACATAAAAATCCAAAAAGTGCAAAATAATCCAAAAGATCATAAATTGTTCGATAGTCCAACAAATTAGATTAAAATTAGATATAGTGTTCCAAAGAAGAGTAAAGGGATTCTTCCAACAAGTATAAAGCTTGAGATAGCGTCCTGTGTCACCCCACACTCTGAGTATATGTATGTTTACCTATCTCTAGGCAAACATAAAGGACAGGCGAATAGCCTCTGCAGGCTTAGGAAATGTGGTATCACCGCCTCCTCAGATATCCCGATGGACTCACAACGGCAAAATGTAAAGAAATAAACGCCAGATAGTGAAGTACTGTTGTTTAGTATCCAAAAAATAAAACACAGGCCAAAAAGCTACTCACATGTATCATATTATAAAGAGCGCTCAGAGAGATAAAAACGCTGGCTCAGGGAACGTGCAGCCGTGCTATCCTGATCACGTGGGTCGTGTGCTCGTCAATACGTATGTAAATGTTCTAAACCTGAAAACAACCTGTATGACCAGGCATCTAAATTCAAAGCACTTGCTGCAGTGGAATAAGTACCTCAAAATCCAAGAAAGGTCTCGGCCTCCTCCTGCTTCCTCTTCTGCTGCTGCCTCGGCCTCTTCCTCCACCTCTACAGTGCCAGTGTCACCTGCCACCCAGCAAACAGAGCATGTAACAGCAATGCCACCATGTCCGCCACCGTCCCCAAGCATTTCCACACGGTCCCATGGAAGCTTACAGCTCTCCATCTCCCAAACACTGGAGGGAAAGAGGAAGTACCCTCCTACCCACTCGCGATCCCTGGCTCTGCATTCCAGCATTTCAAATTTCCTGGTCTTTGAAATGCTGTCATTCTGTCTGGTGGACACGGACAGTTTTAAAAACCTGATGGTGGTGGCTGTCACACAGTACGTGGTTCCCAGCCACCAATACTTTTCCAGGTGAGCCATCCCTTCCCTGCACAAACAAGTCGGGGTCGAGATCAAGTGTGCACTGCGCAATGCCATCTGTGGCAAGGTCCACATAACCACTGATACGTGGACCAGTAAGCACGGGCAGGGACGCTATATCTTGCTAACTGACCACTGGGCAAATGTAGTGGCGGGTGGGCCTGAGGCAGCTAGCCATTTGGCGCATGTCCTTCTGCCACCGAGGATTGCAGGGCATTTCTCTTTGCCTCCTGTTGCCTCCTACTCCGCTTCCTCCTCCTCCTCTACCTTCTCCTCATCCACTCAGCGTAACACCTTCACCACCAACTTCAGCACATCCAGGGGGAAACGACAGCAGGCTGTTTTAAAACTGATATGTTTGGGTGATAAACCCCACACTGCGCAGCAGCTGTGGATGGGCATTGAACAACAGACCGATGAGTGGTTGTTGCCACTGAGCCTCAAGCCCGGCTTGGTGGTGTGCGATAATGGGCGAAATCTCGTAGCAGCTCTGGGCCTAGGCGGTTTGACGCACATTCCTTGCCTGGCGCATGTGCTGAATTTGGTGGTGCAGAAATTTCTAAAAAACTACCCGGATATGTCAGAGCTGCGGCAGAAAGTGCGGGCCATCTGTGCGCGCTTTCGGCGTTCTCACCCTGCTGCTGCTCGCCTGTCTGCACTGCAGCGGAACTTCGGCCTTCCCGCTCATGCCTCCTATATGACGTGCCCACAAGGTGGAACTCCACCTTTCACATGCTGGAGAGACTGTGCGAGCAGCAGCAGGCAATACTGGAGTTTCAGCTGCAGCACGCACGGGTCAGTCACTCTGCGGAACAGCACCACTTCACCACCAACGAGTGGGCCTCCATGCGAGACCTGTGTACCATATTGCGGTGTTTCAGGTACTCCACCAACATGGCCAGTGCCGATGACGCTGTTCTCAGCGTTACTATCCCACTTCTATGTCTCCTTGAAAAAACACTTCGGGCGATGATTGAAGAGGATGTGGCACAGGAGGAAGAGGAGGAGGAGTAAGAGGGATAATTTCCACGGTTATCAGGCCAGTCATTCACAAGTGGCTCGGAGAATGGGTTCCTGCACCAGCATAGGCCAGGTAAAAAATTTTCAAGCCAGGGCACAGTTCTGGAGGATGAGGAGGAGGAGGAGGGACCACCGTGTTCACAGCAGGGTGGCACCCAACGCAGCTCCTGGGCATCACTGGAGCGTGGCTGGGGGGATACGCAGGACACAGATGATACACCTCCCACAGAGGACAGCTTGTCTTTGCCTCTGGGCAGCCTGGCATACATGAGCGACTACATGCTGCAGTGCCTGCTTAACGACAGCCGAGTTGCCCACATTTTAACTTGTGCCGATTACTGGGTGGCCACCCTGCTGGATCCCCGTTACAAGTGTGCTGTCCTTAATCCCCTCACTGTAACGTGATTGGAAGATGCGCGACTACCAGCGCACGCTGGTAGACGCGCTGCTGAGGGCATTCCCAAATGACACAGGGGGCTCTGTGTAAGCACAAGCCGAAGGCGGAGGAGGAGGAAGAGGTCGCCAACGCAGCTGTGGCACCGCCAGCAACTCCGAAGGCAGGGTTAGCATGGCCAAAATGTGGAAAAGCTTTGTCAGCAGCACGCCACATCAAACAGCACCATGAACTGATAGGCAACAACTTAGCAGAAGGCAGCATTTCAGCAACGTGGTGGAACAGTATGTGTGCACACGCCTACATATACTGACTAATGGGTCTGCCCCATTCAACTTCTGCGTCTCCAAATTGGGCACATGGCCTGAGCTTGCCCTTTATGCCTTGGAGGTGCTGGCCTGCCCTGCAGCCAGTGCATTGTCTGAACATGTGTTTAGCATGACAGGGGGCATTATCACAGACAAGCGTAGCCACCTGTGCGCAGCCATGGACAAGCTAACGTTTATTAAAATGAACCAGGCATGGATCCCACAAGACTTGCCTGTACCTTGCGCAGAATAGCCATTTAGACCGGCCTCACACAGCCATTGGTATACTTGTTTTTTTTTAATATGTCTCAATATTTTGGGGACCACCCCAATTAGAAAAAAAAAAACAAACAAACAAATAACAGTGTTGGCTACCTCCTCCTCCTCCACCACCGCCACTTCCACCTACACTCCGACGGTCACGGCCTAGTCAACCTCTAGGCTCCTACTCCCCATCCACCTCCTCCTCCCATTTTTATTATTTTTTTTATGTGATTTTAAGCTATTTTCCTATCCACATTTGTTTGCAGGGCACTTGTCCTACTCTTACCCCCATTTTGCTTCCTTTTGCAGCCCTCTAACCCTTTCCAGGACTTTTTTACAGCCATTTTTGTGCCCAAAAGTTTGGGTCACCATTGACTTCAATGGGGTTCGGGGTCAAGTTCGGTACCGAACCCAAACTTTTCTGCGAAGTTTGGCTGAACCAGACTAACCAGAACATCCAGGTGTCCGCTCAACTCTAACTATAATCTGACCATTTGGAGAGGCAACCAGAACAATCAGGATAATACAGGCATACTGTAAGTGTCACTATCCCCTTGGTGTTCTTGCTTGAAAAGACATTGCATGTAATAACGGACTGGGCACTTGAGGAACAGCAGCAGGAGGAGAGGAGAAGGACTTCTTGGTGTGACATGGCCTGCTTTATGCCGAATCTATCTCTGTGATCCCACAGCAGGCACAGGAGGTGCACAAGGAGAAGTATCATTGTTGTGGCAGCTTTGAGGAGGATGAAAACAAGAGGTAGGCCTACAGGGGTGGATTTTATGCCTGGTATCTGTATGTGGTTTGGGGGACATAACTGAGGACAGTGTTGGACTCCTCTCTGGGTTCCTCTGCCTCTGGTAGATTGTGGAAGATGGGTTTCTTCATGCTCCAGTGCCTGTGAAAGGACCACAGAATGTGTGTCATCAAAGTGAGGGACCATTACTGGTTATTCACTCTCTAGGACCCACAATATAAGGGAAATATTGCAGAGCTCATTTCTAATAAATGTAGCAAAAGTTGACCTAGAGGATGTTCTGAAGAGGAACCTGTTGGAAAAAGGAGTAGCAGTGCTGGTGGTTCAGCCTATGTGAGGTTTACAAGACATTTTTCTGTACCAATTACCCAGAGTTGCCTGCTTCCAGCAGCTAGACAGTGATTAAATCATATGGTAGTCAATTATATTGGGTCAAGGGTGGATGTTAACACCCTTCCAATGGATGACCCCCCTTGAGTATTGGGTAACAATTATGGATCACTGTCCAAAGCTTGACTTGCAGCCAGTGTGCTTTCTGAACATACATTAAGAGTTGTGAGGGAATTTTGGTACAGAAGAAAAGAGTCAGTCTGTCCCCAAACATGTTGGGGACAAGTTAGCTTATGTGACCTTTGTGAAAAAAGTCCTGGATCAGTGATTACTACATGCCACTACAGCAGATGCTACAGATTAATTTTTGGGGGGATTCTGGCCCCAATATCTTGTTTTAATAAGCAGGCTAAGATCCTTTTACCACTTCAGGACTGAAATAAATACCACCTCCTGCCACCTGCCATTGCCATTGCTATTTCCTGCCCCATAAGCACACCCTACCATAATAATTCTTATAATACAGCAGTCTTTACATTGTAACCATGCATTGCCACTACTGTGGGCATGACAGCCCTGATCGCTGTACAAATGCCAATGGTCTCAAAAAAGTGTCAAAAGTGTCCGATCTGTCTGCCGCAATATCGCAGTCTCAATAAAAATTGCAGGTCGCTGCCATCATCAGTCAAAAAAATAATAAAAGTGCCATAAATCAATTCTCATAGTTTGTAAACGTGATAACTTTTGCACAAACCAATCAATAAATGATTTTTGCTATTTTATTTACCAAAAATATGTAGAAGAATACATTTTGGCCTGAACTGATGAATGAATTTGTTTTTTTTATATATATTTTTTGGATATGTATTATAGCAAAAAATAAAAAATATTGTTTATTTTTAATTGTGTTTGTTTATAGAGCAAAAAATAAAAACTGCAGAGGTGATCAAATACCACCAAAAGAAAGCTCTATTTGTGAGGAAAAAAAGGGCATCAATATTGTTTGGGTACAGCATCGCAAAACCGATCAATTGTCGGTTAAAGTGACGCAGTGCCGAATCACAAAAAGTGCTCTGGTCAAGAAGGGGGTAAATCCTTCTGGGGCTGAAGTGGATACTTTCTAAACTCTCCTCTCTCTCCCTTCCTTAAGCTGAAGAGCTAAGCCTTTAACCCCATCCTCCAGTACAGGGAGAAAGAAATACATTAAGGGAGGGGAGGAGGTAGTTGTACCAGCTGCGTGTGTGATTAGGGCAGCTCACACACAATGTTAGAAGCTGACAGCTGGGCAGGTCTAGGAAAGCACTCGTGGGGAGATACTGGGGAGGAGAGTGGGTGGAGTCTCCTGGTCTAGTGGGAGGTTTCTCCTGGGGTCATGTGGGTGTGTTCATTGATGTCAGAGCCTCTGGACTTCCTGACTCCAGGGATGTCCTAAGTATGCTCAGGATGGATTACAGAAAGATATATGATTTCTGTTCAAGCACCTGCGGCCTGAGGTAAGGCCTGCTTCTGGAGAGAGCGATAGAGTTATCTCTGCTCCATAAGAGCTACATTACAGCTATACTGGCACACAGAGAAGCTGGAATTTAGGGGAAAAAAGTGAACTTGGCCTTTAAGCATCCAATTCGAAAAGAGTAATTGTGATGAGTCTCCACAGTGAGTCATTCAACTGTGTGTTAATTCCAACTGTTGAGGTCTGTAAACAACTCATCTTGTTAGCTAAACAATAACAAAATAATAATATACAATATTCTACATGTATCTGACTAAAAAAAAAAAGAAAATATATATTATTAAATGGCCTTTTTGATCTCAATCATAATAAACTATTTATAAAACCAAAATACATTCCTTTTAACAGGTGTTCTCTACCAGTATCAGTGATAGAAGTATAAAAAAAATGTGTCCATCACAGAAAAATAAACTTTAATAAAAATCTTAGGAGTATATAAACATTGTTACAAATTCAATAGTGTAGAGTGGCACAGCTGGTGTCCATCATACGTTTTTTACTGTTATTTTATCACATGCTTTATCTAGACACTTTTGTAATACTAATGAATGCACTTCCCATAAGTTTGAAAGACTTCATACTGCACAAGCCTTAGGGCCCTTTCACACGTACGGACCATTCAGGCAGACCTGAATGGAAACTCCATGAACTCCTATGGAGTGACAGATGTCAGCGACATGTCCGCTGACATCCAATCCGCTCCCATCCGTTAAATACAGACGGATGGAAACCCTATTTTTCATCTGTCTGTTGGATCGAATTGGCTGAACACAGACCGTGTTCATCGGATCCCCCATAGAGGAAAGCGGAGGTCTGACAGGTCCATCTCTGCATGGAGATGGACCTACCCCTAATGTTATCTACGTTAAGGATGGCTAGCTCTTAGTTCGGGGAGATGAGGACTCCAGTTACAGAGGATGTAAAATTAAATACTTGATTCCAAAAGCTAGTTAGGTTAGGACAATCCCATAGGATGTGAGATAGATTCCCAGTTCTGCCGCAGATGTGCCAGCACAGTGCTGTCGCACTTGGGTAGAACTTTGCTATACTGAGGGGACTGTAGTACCACCTCAGTGAGATTTTTAACATCATTTCCCAGTGATTCATGCAGTGTGAGAATCTGTAAATTTACTGGAATGCTGCTTGTCACTGAGAAGGAGAATATGTCTCGTTCAGTTCTGTATGTATGAGTGTTTGGTAAATGTGAGTTTATCTTGTAGTAAGTTATAGAACAGGGAAGTTCCTTTTCTTGAAGGGTTTTGGGAAGTGAGGAAGTTCCATGCTTTTTGGGAAAGTGCTAAGGTGGGAAAGGGGTGTTTTAACAAGAAGTGTCGTATGCGGAGGTAGGTATAGTTAATGTTTTGCGGTAGGTTGAAGTCTGCTTTAAGGGACTCCCATGATGTAAGATCAGTCCCACTATAGAAGTCTTGTATTTTGGTTAAACCTTGTGATACAAAGTGCTTTGTATCTAGCATAGGTATCATTGCCTATAAGGTTTGGGTATTAAGAGTAGGTAAGGCAAATTTCTTGGAATTGTATGGCAGACTGAGTAGGTGTCTCCATGCTCTCAGAGTAGCTGCTATGGTCTGGGAAAGTTTAGATAGATGCCAAGACTTCCAGGAGTCGCTTATCAGTAGTGATACTAGATCTTGCGTGGGTGCAAGGGCTTTTTCTTTATTCAACCACAGTGGGTCTTCGCTGTTATTGAACCAGTGTTTGAGCTGGTCCAATTTAGTTGCCCAACAGTAGTCCTGTATGGTCACCATTCCCATTTCACCCACTGATTTGTGCTTAGTTAAAATGCTGAAAGAGCATCTTGGTTTCTTCCCGTTCCAAATATAGGTATTTAAAAGATTCAAAAGAGCTTTTAGATAGGGGGTTGGAATGGAAATGGGGAGTGCCCTGAATATGTGCAAGATCTGTGGAAGAATTACCATTTTAACGGCGGCTAGTTTGTCTACCCAAGATAGATCACGCTTTCCCAAATGGTGAAGTTGTGGTTTGATTTTGGCAATGAGGGGCTGGAGATTTGCCTGAGCTAGAGACGTTGCCAAAGATGTGAGGGTGATACTCAGGTATGGACCACCCTGGGCATTCCACTTAAAGGGAAGCTACTTTTGTAAGAGGAGTTTAACATCCAGGGGTACGTTTAAGTCAAGTATTAGGGATTTAGAGGTTAACCTTATAATAGGATATGTTGCTAAATTGTGTAAGGGTTTGGTGGGCTTGTGGGAGAGAAGTTAAAGGATTGGATAATAGGAGAATGACATCATCGGCAAACAGATTAGTAATATGTTGCTTATGGTGGAAGGGGAATGTAGGGATTTGTGCGCATGGTTTCCACTAACGGTTCCACCATCAGATTGAAGATGGTGGGCGATAGGGGACAGCCCTGGCGGGTGCCATTGCCTGTTAGGACTGTTTCTGATAACAGGCCAGAGGTAAGAACTTGGGCAGATGGATGTAAGTACAGGGAAAGGATCGCTTGTAGAATGTGCCCCTGAAAAACAAATTTACCTAACACTTGAGACATATACTGCCAGTGGACCCTATTGAATGCCTTCTCTGTGTCTATAAACAGCAACAGAGAAGGTGCTTGACTGGATTCTGGTCACATCTGAGGATTGTCTCCCTCTCACAAACCCCATCTGGTCACTTTGTATTATGGATGGAATAAAATCAGCTAAGCAAAATGCTAAAAGTTTCACATACACTTTTATATCTGTGTTTAATAAAGAAATAGGCCTAAAGTTGACCGGGGAAGTGGGATCTTTCCCTGGTTTGGGAAGTGTCACCACATATGCTTTAAGCATTTCTACAAGAAAGGATGAGGTTTGGGCTGTTTTGGTGAATACATTAAGTAAGTGGGGGGTTAGTTCTGCACTGAACACTTTGTAGTATCAGAGCCTGGGGATTTGCCGTTGAGAAGAGACGCTACAATTCTGCTTATTTCAGTGGTGTTAAATGGGGAATTTAGGAAGGACAGTTGAGTCTCAGATATTTTTGGAAGGTTGATTTTTTGTAGAAAGGAGAGGATATCAGCTGTGGGTAGTGGAGTGCCTGAGTCATCTTTAAGGTTGTATAGTGAACCGTAGTGATCTGCAAACTGCTCAGCAATTTCCTGCGGATTGATAATGGATATGGTGTAACAAGTGGGAGATTCTGGATTTGATTCGTATTGTTTTGACCCTACGTGCTAGAAATGTCCCCACACGGTTGGCATTAGCATACAAATTTAATCTCAGTCGTCTGAGGTGTTTGTCATATTGTTGTACTTACACATTCCTCAGTTCCTCTCTGAGGGCACGGATAGAATCTGATGTTTTTGGAGATGGGTGCAATTTATTACTGGTTTCCAGATTATGGATGTCAACAGTCAGTTTGGCAAAGCGTGAATTGTAGCATCTCTTAGCCCTGGCTCCCAGTTGAATTAATATGCCTCTAATGAACGCCTTATGGGCGGTCCAAAGAGTGTAAGGATCCTCAACCGATCCATGATTTAAACAAAAAATTCTGTTAAGTGTTGAGCTATAATTTTGGAGTTTTTTTTGTCTTGGAATAGTTTTATGCTGCAGCGCCAGATAGGGATTGGTGAGGGAACACCTATTTCCTCAATAGTTATAGATATAGCAGCGTGGTCTTACCAGGTGATATCATATATATGAGAGTTAGAAATTTGCTGCAGTAACCACTTGTCAGATAGAAACATGTCTATTCTGGAGTATGTATGATGCCTCCAGACATCATACAAATCCTTAGAATGTAGTAAGTCGCTCAGGGTGGGTCTGAGATGGAAGTTTTTAGAAGAAGTGTCCAAAAGAGGATCCATTGTGGCGTTAAAGTCACCGCACACTAGGAGATTCCCATATTTGACTGGGGTAATCCTTTTAAATAGTCTGCGTAGGAATCATAGTTGGTGTTGGTTCAGGGCGTATAGTGCCACCAATGTGTAAGGGCATGCATTTATGCCGCAGGTCAAGATTATGTAGAACACCTGAATTAATTCATAAATTCTCTCCATCCACCCCTAACAGATGTTGGCATTGTGAAATGGAAGATGGCTCATTCTTCCATCCGTGGTGGTCATGCCCACGTATTAATGAATTTTGGCAAATGGTGCACAGAGTAATTTCATCGGTCACAAAGGAAAACATTGTTTTCTCCCCTTCAATATGCCTACTCCACTTCACAAATCTACCAAAACACTGTTACCTTAAGTCACTGACTATGTTCATGATTAACACAGCTAGACATTGCATCCCATCTCACTGGCTATCCCCAACTACTCCAACATAAGAGGAATGGTTCCGCAGGCTAAATTACATTGAAAAAATCGAAGAACTTATCAGCATTGCACACGAAACACACCTCAAATTCTCAGCGACTTGTTATAGAAGGCATAAATTCAAACTCACAAACACTTATTTGACAGACACTGGCTAAATCCGTACATTTTACTTTCTGTATCACTGCATCCTTTATAAATTAATTCCTTGCACAAAATAACATCCCCTTTCCTGAACAATATCAGAGCTAACTAGCCGCCAAACAGACCTACCTATTGGGGGCCCCGGGGGTCAGGGGGGACACAGCTGGTCTGTTTCCTCTTTTTCTACCCCCCTCTTCTATCTTCCCCTTCTTTCTTTCCCGTTCTCCAGGTCCCGCTCTTTCTTAACCTATCTCTCACTTTACTTTCAACTTTACCTCTTCCCCCCCCTACACACTTAATAGGTGTAGTCCACACAAAAAACAGGTATTCTATAACAAACTGAACCCATGTATTCTTGCTAACCCTAACACAGCACCATATGACAACTACTCCCCCACAATGAATGCATCCCATAATACTAAAATGCTATTTCTCTACCCCGCTCCATCTTATCTTCCCATTCCCATAGGACGCTATCCCCCCTATCCAAACAAAGGGAAGGGTATTTGTTTACAACATCATCGCTATTTGCAACATGGAAGTTAGGATCTACTTCTTTATCAGTTATGTATTACTTGGATTTTGTCTTGTAAGATCTCATACTGTTATAATCTTATGCCATTTATTTGTATGTCAACTTTTCTTTCAATAAAAACTTTATGGAACAAAAAAAAGATTATGTAACGGCCCTCTGTGTCTAAGTATTATCCTTTCATCCTAAGCTGAAAGGATAAGGAGTCTGGAATGAAAAACATGAGGGTAGTTTTTGTGAACACATTTGGGAATACCGGATGCCAAAAAGTGACTCTCTTGAATGCTCAAGATGTCTGCTTTATGTCTTTGGGCTTCCTTCCACATGGAGTGTCTTTTGGCTGGGTGGTTCAGCCCTTTGACATTTAAAGATATGTACTTAATTGTCATTATATAATGGCAGGGTGTCTGTGTGATGGGAAATCTTTACACTTACTGTGCCGGGCCTGTGGAAGAGATGAGCCTGGATGTCGTCCGTGCTGAGTAAGTATGTTGTTGGAGTTCAGTGATAGTTTGAGCCTGATGATCTGGGCCATATTGGCTTTTCAGAAGGAAGATCATAATCGTTTCCAGTGATTAATGGTGTACCATGTAAACAAGAGAGGAAGTGAGATTTAACAAACTGCAAAGAAAGCAAACAAGGTAAAACTTTAAGAAAGGAATCCGTAAAAGGATCCGTGGTCACATAACTATGTGCGAGGTCATGTGGGGGGAATGAAAGCAAGGTCCGTGTTCATCCATAGCCAGGGGAATTAGTGATTGTATTGTCGACTGTGGCATTGTCGGTAGCTTCTTTGGTTTCTTTTTTTATTTTTGGAAGATTTTTTGTGAGAGACAACCTACCATTCTTGATTTATAAACTGCGGTATGGTGGCTGAGTTGGGTTCCAGTGTAGATACCGGTATAATGCCCTACTGGCGTAGAGCCAATAGACCCTCGTCTAACGAAGATATGGTGGTATTGGAGCCGTTATGAGTTACGGCAGCCGCGCTGGGTATTTCCATTTACGTGGTATCTGGTGGTTACGTAGAGCTTTAGTGATTGTGGCTAGGTTACGTCTACACTGGAGTGTATGTCTGGACAGGTCAGGGAGGATCAGGATTGAAGCATACTGCGCTGGGCAATTATCAGGTTTGTAGAATGCAGCCAAGATAAGTTCCTTAGCTTGGTAAAAATGGAGTCACCGAACGATGTCCCTAGGCACTTCATCTGGTAAGAATGAGGGCTTAGGTACTCTGTCGATTCTGTCCATAGTAAGTTCCAGGGGTGACAGTGTGGGAACCATGGCCGAGAACAGATCCAGGGTGTATTGCTGCAGTTGAGAAGGCAGTATTGTTTCGGGGATTCCCCTTAGTTTTAGATTATTTCTCCTGGATCTGTCCTCCAGGTCAGCTAATTTGTCTTTTATCCACAATATGTCATCTTTTTTGGCATTGTGAGCATCCAACAGTGTGTTATAGGAGGAAGAGTATTCTCCCATGCTCTTTTCCACAAAGTCTAATTTGCCTTCCAGTTCTTGTATATCTACCTGGCATTGTTGCACCATGTGGATCAGGTCATTCTGCAAAGATGTCCTTAGGGACATCAGCATGTCCTTCAGGACCACATCTGAGACCGGCTGGCCTGAGGATTGGGAATACTGCAAAGGGATCTGGTGCTGGGCTAGGTCGCCTGAGGGGCTGGGATTCACTCACCTCCATGCCTGGCTCATCGTGAGTCTCCCCAGGAGAAGCTGTCCTTTGCCTGGACTTGGCTTGACTCCTTGTTGTGGGTGTAGAGGCTGCAGATGAGGAGCCACTGGGTGGCAGGGACTATGACATGGCTGGCTGGATGTGATGGGAGCTCAGCGTTGCATCCACAGCATGTGCGTTCAGCTGCAGACCTCATGCTCTGGCACCATTTTATTATGGAATCCTAACTTTTGCTGAGAAGAAGCCTGTAGATTTTTAGGCTGCAGTGGCAGCTCCTTCCTTCATCTCCGCATTGCTGGCAGGTGCAGGGACCTCGCTCTATTGGTGGTGGTGCTCTGTAGGTCGATGGAGCTTTGATGGGCGATGT
Source organism: Glandirana rugosa (assembly GCA_018402905.1). Taxonomy (NCBI): domain Eukaryota; kingdom Metazoa; phylum Chordata; class Amphibia; order Anura; family Ranidae; genus Glandirana; species Glandirana rugosa. The sequence continues at coordinate 206,397 of BLSH010304626.1, read as the reverse complement.
TATCCCCAGCTAGCTGGTGGAGGTCCTAGGCTATGGGGCCATCATGGAGCTCAGTAGCCACACCCCCCTATTGACATACAATTAAAAAAAATGTTGCCTTTTTAATTTTTTTATTTAGAATTAGGGCAATAAGGATAACATAGTAAATACTTCAATGACATAGGAAAGAGTGTCCAGTCAAAAAAAAGATACTGTTTGCATTTTCACCTAGCATAAAAGGGTTTTAACAGAAAGTGACCAAGCGCATTGTATTTTTTTATGGTTTAGCTATTAACCCACTTACCTATATGATAGCTGTTCTCTCTATAAAAGAGATAATCATAGTTACTGATTATGAATAAATGGAAATGTTCGCATCAAATTATGCTGCATTCAAAGATAGGAGATTGTTAATGCATTAATAATTGATCCAATCAAAGACTCTTAAATGAAGCACATAATTAAAAGCATTAAATATCTTAAACAGAAACACAGAGACTGATTAATATTAATCTGCAATTTCTTGCATATATACTGTCTATGAAGAACATTCTTTCTACTTGTTTTTCATGAAAGTACACCACTTGGATGTTATCTTCTGATGTAATTGATCTTCCATAAGAGATACGTATCATTTATTTAGAAATGAAAGTTAAATTCATGCAACATTCCTTATTTTAAGTAACATTGTAATTCATACATTGGCAAGCAGATTCAAGCTTACATTATCTTTTTTCATCACAATTATTATGTTTTTTAGAGTTTTTATACAGGAGGGTGTGTCTAGTGGTTGTGTTGGGCATTGTTGCTGGGTTACACTTAGCGTGTGAATGCGTTCGTGAAATGGTTTAGATCTCTGCTACAACCTTAGCTTACATTTTTACTGTATTACTTCTTAAAATCCTAAGCCAATATAATAAGCCACATGTATCAAATATATATATAATTTTAGTTTGCAAAATTATGTTAATGTTCAGAAGCCATAGTAGATAGTTAAAATGATTGTAAAGTCAGAAGGTTTTTTTTATCTTAATGCATTCTATGCAAAAACACTGTGAAAATTCTAAAAGGTCCTCTTCCAAAGAGAAAATTCCACCATGCATATGGCCACCACCAGAGATATGTAGGGGGCTTACCAGATACAAAGGACCTGTTGGGTTTATACCGCAACAGATCAAACAAGCCTTGGTGTCAAAACACCCAAATGTGATGTTTCAGATCTCTGGATTCGAACCTGGATATCCTCACAGAATCAGGAAGCCATCCACAGGATATTTCAGACTAGATGGCATGATACCGTAAAATCAACACTTATTTATTAAAACGTAAAAAAATGTACACTCACATTTCAGCAAAAAAATGGGCATTCATCAGATAAAGTCTTTCTTGTAATGGCATAGGACAGCGGACCTGATTTAGTCTCATATAGATATCCCAGATGCTTTTATGGACTTTAATAATGATGAGATCATCATTCTGATATTTGTGATATACAGTATTATAATCACGTCACAAGCGTGGCACATTAACCTTATTTCCACGATATCACATTTGTCCTTGACAGTGCTCGCTGCTAACTTTGGAGATTAAGCAAGCTCGGTATAAACATAATCTTTTACCTCCTAATATTTACCTTTGCCCCATCTTTATCCAACGGTGTCCATGAGTGCCTTGGCCATCCGGGACTCCCCTCCTGATTGGTTGAGACACAGCATTGGCTCCCGCTGCTGTCAATCAAAGTCAGTTAGCCAATTAGGAGAGAGAGGGGGTGGGGCCAAAATGGGGCTCCATGTCTGAATAGACACAGGGAGCTGTGACCCGGCTTGGGTGCTCCTATAACAAGCTATTTGCTGTGGGTGAACTCGACAAGAGGGAGGGGCCAGGAGAGCTGAAGAGGGACCCTAGGAAAGGAGGATCTGGGCTGCTCTGTGTAAAACCACTGCACAGAGCAGGTAATTATAACATGTTTGTTATTTTTATGGAAAAAACATGACTTTGCAATCACTTTAAATTTGTCTGTATATGCAGCCATCAAAAATCAGTTTTGATTGTTCTTCAAATACAATCACAGTTTGGTTCTAATGTAATATACAGGTGCAATACCTGCACCAGTCAGATGTAAAAACGCACAGTTCACCAGTTCATGCGCTAGACAAATTAACTCCCAAGTCCAGCTGGCAATTCTAATCAGAGGAGACTCGTCTTCTATCACTATAGACATTGCAGCTCTCTTTAGGTCCACTGGGTGGTGACATGGATCTATACAAACAAGGAAAGAAAAGGAGCATGGCTGCCCTAGTGTAATACTGTTTAATAAACAACTAAAAAAGGTTATCCATAAATTGCACTCACATTATGGAAGTACAAGTAAGGCATGTAATGTTCATGTTCTCATCTCCTGGATGGCCCCTGTGAGGTGTACCGATGAACGAGGAACATCAAACCCAGTGGCGGCTGGTGAAGTTTTTGGATGGGGGGGCGCCAGGCCCCGCCCTTCCCTTTGACCCCTCCTACTTTTAATAAGCCCCGCCCCTTATAGAATCCACCCACTCCGTCCCCTGTATTCCACATATTGTGTCAGGAGTATACAGCTCAGCATCACAGGACAAAGTATACAGCTCAGCATCACAGGACACAGTATACAGATCAGCATCACAGGACACAGTATACAGCTCAGCATCACAGGACACAGTATACAGCTCAGCATCACAGGACACCGTATACAGCTCAGCATCACAGGACACAGTATACAGTGAAACAGGTGGGGGCAGTTTGCAGCCAGGGACACAGGTGGGGGCAGTGACCGACGTTTGACGGGGGTGGACACAGTGACCGACGTATTAACGGGGGTGGAAACAGTGACCGACGTATTAACGGGGGTGGACACAGTGACCGACGTTTGACGGGGGTG
>BLSH010304626.1:168275-183270 GCA_018402905.1 Glandirana rugosa | reverse complement strand
TTCCTGTCTAAACTCTGTAAAATTCTGGACTAGGACGTAGGACTCTATCTAATGAAATGATGACGACAGACACGACGCACAGACAGCAGTAGTAAAGTAATCTATCTCAGGATGCAGGATCAGGTCTTAAAATGTCTCAAATCTGTCCTTCACGCAGTCAGCTACCTTTCCCTACACTAACCCAAGGGGCATGTGACTGCAGCACTGTGACTCCAGCTTATAAAGAGGCTGGGTCACATGATGCACTGGCCAATCACAGCCATGCCATTAGTAGGCATGGCTGTGATGGCTTCTAAGGGCAAACCAGTGAAACACTTGTTGATTGGCTGCCCTGCAGCTTCTCAACACGTGGAGTAAAATAGCAGAACCCCGGACCGAACCCGAACGATTTTTGAAATGTCCGGGTCCGGGTCCGTGCCACGGACACCCGAAAGTTCGGTACGGACCCGAACGTTACAGTCCGGGTTCGCTCAACACTAGTCAAGAGGCTTGTGTTGATCTCACTTAATTGTAGAGATCACACTCCCTCAGGTGAGATTATTCCTGGAGGGGAGAGTACTTGGAGGTGATCTGTTGAGTGATCTTTGAGCACTAATGAGAAATGGAGCACTTGTCTGAACTGTCTGAGCTGTCTGAGCACTAGTTGAGAGTAAGGTGCACTTGTGGGATATTGCAGCTCTTAATGGGAGGCTGCATCTTCATTTTTTCATCACTATTTCATTTTTATTATTTATACAGTTTTTTTGCATGGACTATTCTTTGCACTGATTTAAATTATCCACTGATATTGGATTCATTTATGAATATTGTGGTGTATCGAGCACTGTGTTTTTAAAATTTTTATAATTATTGTTATTATTATAATTTCTCCATTACTTTGCTTACTGTAGCACGGTACTATTTAAATTTGAAGTATCCACCCAATACCAGGGGGACAGTGGACCCTGTGTCCATACCTAGGAAAATCATGGCAGGGATAGCCCAGGAACAGGCCAGTGTCAGGTGGAGTTTCCAATAAAAGGTATCTGCAAATGGTCAGCACATCCACATGCTTGCCCAGGAGAAAAAGATGGTGTGTCAGACACCCAAGGTGTGGTTTTGGAAGGAAGGTTTCCTAGGTATGGACACAAGGTCACACTGTCCCCCTGGTATTTGAATGGATACTGCCACAAGTTTTTAATTCTTTGTCTGTTATTATTTGTACACTGAACAGTGTACAGTAAGTGTCTCTGGTCTGACCTGCTCCACACCCTGATGAAAGGATATGATCCTGAAACACTTTGGGTGCTTGTACTGGACTGCTACTGGATAGACTTCTGTTGGATCATATTTTGTCATGAATTGACAGTGTACAGTACTGTTCATGTATACTATTGTTTACTGTTTATGTCTCATGATATCAGCCTTACACTCTTTTAATCATTGTTTTCAATAAAATTTGCAGCAAGATATTTTAACAGAAGATTTTCATATTCTGATATTCATAGGCCCTAAAAGTCCCTTGGTGGGGAACCTTTGTCCTTTTTACTGTGCAGTAGAGGCCTCTGCAGGGGAATGAATTTAAGGAAAATCTGCAAATAGTCCATAATGTAGGTAAAGGCAAAGAAGTAAGCTCTGGACTCAATGTCATTGCTAACACCTCCTAAGAAGTATTGAAATAGATCTTACTCTGGGAGTTGACTTCAAAGGATATAAGCACTGCTGGGACTTTCTGTCTTTTATAACACCTGGTGACCTAAACTGACCAGTGTCTTGAGTGCCACCCATTAACTGAAAGTAGCAAAGTCTTAAAATATGTGAAAGGGAGTGTTGCTACCTGAATGGGTGGGAGTAAATAGGTATAGAGCTGGCATAAAAAGCAAGACACAGACCCCCCTCCCTCTCTCTTGTTTTCAGGATGCACAATGGGAACGTAAGGCTGTAACTCCATTATCACTTTTTCTTATCTGTAACTTTCTTTTCTGCAATTGTCTCTGTCCATTGGCGACATTTTGTATTGTATTTGTGTAGCACCCTCTAGTGTGTGCTATTAGTAGTGGCAGTGTAGGAAAATGTACTTTGACTCATGCTTAAAGCCTGTGAGTTAATCCTTAATTAGGTGAGGGTTTACTAGAGTTCAGGGCCAGATGACTCATCCTGGCAGCTCTCTGGTCTCTCCCCTGGTGTCTGGAATATTAGAGAATATTTTGTAGCTGTAGGGTGGGAGTGAGGAGGGGCCTATTTATTTATGGGACCTCAGACAATCCCCAGAAGTGGGCTGGCATGAGGAACACAGAAAATCCCATAAATAGACATGGGCCATGCCAACAGGTGATTCGGGTGGAAGATGGAGATGCTGAAGAGAGGCTGTCGGTGGCCCTTGAGGGACCCCTGCCAGGAAAGGGTTTACCTCAGGCTGGAGCTCAGGACAGCTGACCTGGAAGGATGTGTAAAAGAATAAGCTGCAGTAGCCAGCAAGGTGGAGATAGGCTATGCTTCTGGGGATGACTGCTGTGCCCTATCTACAGATTCTGTTTACAAGCGGATGTGACTGTTGGATTAAAGGGAGAGCATACACTTAAATTGAATATCACTGACAATTCCTAGATCATCCTTATTACCGAAAAACAAGCGATACTAGACCTAGTTTATGAGTCTATTAAACAGGTACAGGTCCATCCATATTTCACTGTGTGGTGAAGCACTGAAAAATAAATAATTGGATGTGCAGCACTGGGGTGTTCTAAATCACCAATAAATATATCTGCATGCGTATAACCATTTAAGGGTAAGGATTACACTGCTGGTGGAACCTGCATTACAGGATTTCATATTTATACAACATTGCAAGAGTTTCATTCAATTTTTTGGACATTTATCACTGGACTTTATTTGTTATTCCACACTACGTATATGTTTATTTTAGAGGATTTATTTAAACCTTCAAACTTGCATATTTTTTTTATTGATACACAGTATTTTTTTTTGCACTGAGGTGTTTGTTAATATAGCAGTGCATCACGTTTATTTATGTTTTCATTTGGACTGGAAGGATTCCACCATAGGAGGCAACTGGAGGGATTCATGCTGAAAGAGGCAGCGGGAAAGAGCAAGCAGAGCAAGCAGAGACAGTGAGTAATATCAGCGCAGTGCAGGGACAACACAAGGGGGGATCTGCCACCTGTAGCAGCACTCTCTCAAGACAGTGTTGTGCTTAAGTATTTATCCTTGCCCTGGGGAATCTCCATGGAAGTGTGCTAGCCAGGAAGGACTGGAGAAATGTGCCAGTGTGTCCCAGTCAGTAGGACTGGGCAAGCAAGCAGCCAGGTGGGCTGGTACCTTCTGCAGCAGTATAACTGGGCTCAGGATCTACAGGAAGGCAGAAGGTGACGCTGTTCACTCCATTATGTGCTACCTTTATCTAAGGAAAGGGATGTTCCAAGCCTGTAATGGGCTGATGCAATATGTGAATAGTTCTGGACATTTTTCAAGTTGGGCATCCCATAAATTCCCTACCCCATCCAAGTTATCAACCCCTAATAAAACAACAAAAACAAGCCAAGAACTGTTTTCTGTTTTGGAATGCATGAAGGAAATGCTGTGTGCCTGGCCATGTAGCAGTGGAGAAAAATAACTCAGCAGCTCTTATGAGCGGTGTGCTACATTTGTTTTACCAGCTACTTCACATTTTGCTTTATTTAATTAATGGCAAAGATTTATTTTCTGTGTAAATAAATTACATTTTTATTTTTAGTACATTCACTATTATTTGTTATTAACTTGATGGTAAGAATTGCATCAAGATTGCCTAGGTTCTGATATAAACAAGGGAGAAGTTCCTGCTGCTGGTATGAGGGACAGATTACCATTATAAAATCATCTCATACTAGTATAGGGAGAGGTTCCTGCTGCTGGTGTGAGGGACAGATCACCGTTATAAAATCATCTCATACTAGTGTAGGGAGAGGTTCCTGCTGCTGGTGTGAGGGACAGATTACCGTTATAAAACCATCTCATACTTGTGTAGGAAGAGGTTCCTGCTGCTGGTGTGAGGGACAGATTACCGTTATAAAATCATTTCATACTTGTGTACAAGTACAAGTGCAGGCGATAGTAGATTGGGTGGCAGACAATGTCTCCAGTTCCTTCACATTGTCTCCCACCCAGTCCCTTGCTGAAAGCCCAGAGTTGGCACCTGAACCCCATGGCCATCTGTCTTTTACCTCAGCCCCTTGTAAATCAGCAAAGCAGGCTGAGCCCCAAGTCATGCAGCAGTCTCTTATGCTTTTTGATGACTCTGCTGGTGTGCATTAAATGGGCCATCCACATAGCCCTGCCCCAGAAGTGGAAGACATTGAGTGCACCGATGAACAACCACTTCTATTTCAGGATGAGGACATGGAAACACCACCACAGCACGTCTCTGATGATGACAAAACTCCTGTGGCTTTCTACAGTGTGCAGACTAACAAGGAGGGCAGTGGTGAAGAGTGGGTGGAAGATGATGTGGAGGATGATGAGGTCCTAGACCCCACATGGAATGAAGGTCATGTGAGTGACATGTGCAGATTGGAGGAAGAGGTGGTGGCCCCCCAGAGGCACCAGCACAGCAAAAGAGGAAGCAGCTTGCAAAAGCGGAGCGACCGTCCCCTAGACAGTACGCCTGCTACTACCCACCGCACCCAGGGACCTAGCACACCAAAGGCAGCTCAAAGGAGTTCCCTGGCATGGCAGTTTTTCAGACAATGTGCTGATGACAAGACAGGAGTGGTTTGCACGCTGTGCAATCAGAGCCTGAAGCGAAGCATAAATGTTCTAAACCTGAACACAACCTGCATGACCAGTCATCTACATGCAAAGCATGAGCTGAAGTGGAATAAGCACCTCAAAATCCAAGAAAGGTCTCGGGCTCCTCCTGCTCCCTCTTCTGCTGCTGCCTCTGCCTCTTCCTCCACCTCTATAGTGCCAGTGTCACCGGCCACCCAGCATACAGACGATGTGACAGCAACGCCACCATGTCCGCCACAGTCCCCAAGCATTTCCACACCATGGTCCCATGGAAGCTTACAGCTCTCCATCTCCCAAACACTGGAGAGAAAGAGGAAGTACCCCCCTACCCACCCGTGATCCCTGGCCCTGAATGCCAGCATTTAAAAATTCCTGGCCTTTGAAATGCTGTCATTCCGTCTGGTGGACACGGACAGTTTTAAAAACCTGATGGCGGTGGCTGTCCCACAGTACACGGTTCCCAGCCGCCACTACTTTTCCAGGCGAGCCATCTCTTCCCTGCACAAACAAGTCGGGGACAAGATCAAGTGTGCACTGTGCAACGCCATCTGTGGCAAGGTCCACATAACCACTGATACGTGGACCAGTAAGTACGGAAAGGGCCGCTATATCTCGCTAACTGCACACTGGGCAAATGTAGTGGCGGGTGGGCCTGAGGAGGCTAGCAGTTTGGTGCATGTCCTTCTGCCGCCCAGGATTGCAGGGCATTTCTCTTTGCCTCCTGTTGCCTCCTCCTCCTACTCCGCTTCCTCCTCCTCTACCACCTCCTCATCCGCTCAGCGTAACACCTTCACCACCAACTTCTGCACATCCAGGGGGAAACGACAGCAGGTTGTTTTAAAACTAATATGTTTTGGGGATAAACCCCCCAACAGACAAATGAGTGATTGTTGCCACTGAGCCTCAAGCAAGGCCTGGTGGTGTTCAATAATGGGTGAAATCTCGTAGGAGCTCTGGGCCTAGCCGGTTTGACGCACATCCCTTGCCTGGCGCATGTGCTGAATTTGGTGGTGCAGAAATTACTAAAAAACTACCCGGATATGTCAGAACTGCTGCAGAAAGTGTGGGCCGTCTGTGCGCGCTTTCGGCTTTCTCACCCTTTCTCAGCGGAACTTCGGCCTTCCCGCTCACCGCCTCCTATGCAAGGTGCCCACAAGGTGGAACTCCAGCTTGCACATGCTGTGCGAGCAGCAGCAGGCAATAGTGGAGTTTCAGCTGCAGCATGCACGGGTCAGTCGCTCTGCGGAACAGCACCACTTCACCACCAATGAGTGGGCCTCCATGCAAGACCTGTGTACCATATTGCGGTGTTTCGAGTACTCCACCAACACGGCCAGTGCCGATGATGCTGTTCTCATCGTTACTATCCCACTTCTATGTCTCCTTGAAAAAACACTTTGGGCGATGATGGAAGAGGTTGTGGCACAGGAGGAGGAGGAAGAGGGGTCATTTCCACGGTTATCAGGCCAGTCATTCACAATTAGGTAAAAAAAATTTAAAGCCAGGGCACAGTTCTGGAGGATGAGGAGGACCAGGATGATGAGGAGGAGGAACCATGTTCACAGCAGGGTGGCACCCAACACAGCTCCTGGGTATCACTGGAGCATTGCTGGTGGGATACGGAGGACACAGATGATACACCTCCCACAAAGGATAGCTTGTCTTTGCCTGTGGGCAGCCTGGCACACATGAGCGACCATATGCTGCAGTGCCTACTCAACAACAGCCGAGTTGGCCACATTGTAACTTGTGCTTATTACTGGGTGGCCACCCTGCTGGATCCCCGTTACAAGGACAATGTGCCATCCTTAATTCCCTCACTGGAGCGTGATCAGAAGATGCGCGACTACAAGCGCACACTGGTAGAAGCGCTGCTGAGGGCATTCCCAAATGGCACCGGGGGCTCAATGGAAGCACAAGGCGAAGGCAGAGGAGGAAGAAGAGGTCGCCAATGCAGCTGTGGCACCGCCAGGACCTCTGAAGGCAGGGTTAGCATGGCCGAAATGTGGAAAAACTTTGTCAGCAGCATGCCACAACAAACAGTACGCCCAGCTGATTTCAGCAATATGGTGGAACAGTATTTTTGCACACGCCTACACGTACTGACTGATGGGTCTGCCCCATTCAACTTCTGTGTCTCCAAATTGGGCACATGGCCTGAGCTTGCCCTTTATGCCTTGGAGGTGATGGCCTGCCCTTCAGCCAGTGTATTGTCTGAACGTGTGTTTAGCAAGGCAGGGGGCGTTATCACAGACAAGCGCAGCGACCTGTCCACAGCCAATGTGGACAAGCTAACCTCTATTAAAACGAACCAGGCATGGATCCCACAAGACTTGTCTGTACCTTGTGCAGAATAACCATTTATACCGGCCTCACACAGCCATTGGTATACTTAAGTGAATGTATACTTTTTTTTTTAAATATGTCTCAATATTTTGGGGGCTACCCCAATTAGAAAAAAACAAACAAACAAAAAACAGTGTTGGCTACCTCCTCCTCCATCACCACTTCCACCACCTACACCGCCATGGTCACCGCCTCCTCAACCTCCTACTCCACATCCACCTCCTCCTCCATTTTTTGTAATGTGATTTTAAGTTCTTTCCCTATCCACATTTGTTTGCAGGGCACTTGTCCTACTCTTACCCCCATTTTGCTTCCTTTTGCAGCCCTATAGCCATTTCCAGGACTTTTTTAGAGCCATTCTGTGCCCAAAAGTTCAGGTCACCATTGACTTCAATGGGGTTCAGGGTCAAGTTTGGGTCAAGTTCGGGGCCGAACTCAAACGCGAAGTTCGGCCCCGAACCCGCGGAACCCAAACATCCAGGTGTCTGCTCAACTCAAGTTACGAATTATTCGAAATAACGAATGCTGCATCTAAACAAATGGAACTGAACAAATTAATAATAAATAATAATAATAAAACAGTATTATTATTATTATTGTTATTATTAATTTGTTACATTTCATTCATTTAGATATGGCATTCGTTATTTTGGATAACTTCTAATTTTGGATAAATTCGTATTCGTTACGTTGACTAACAGCCGAACTTGAAAAGAAATTCCAATAGCTATAATTTATTAGTTAGAAATAGTTAAGCTATTATTAGTTAGTTATTATTTCAGGTTTTTGACTTTATGGATTTTCGTTCTTATTTTCAGATTTTCGTTCTTTTGAATTTTCGGATTTTCATTCTTATTTTCAGATTTTCAAATTTCTGAATTTCTGAATTTTCAGATTTTCAAATGTCAATATTTTGAATTTCTGAATTTTTGAATTTCTGAATTTTCGAATTTTTAATTTCTGAAATTTCTAATTTTTGAATTTTCCAAAATTTAAAATTTTAGAATTTCTGAATTTTTTATTTTTTATTTTCAATATCAGATTTTTTGAATTTCCAAATTCAGAATTTTCAAATTTCTGTATTTCCCAAATTTCAAATTTTCAAATTTCTTCATTTTCAAATTTCTGGATTTTCGAATTTCGGAATTTCTGAATTCTTGAATATTGAAATATTCGAATTTCCGAATATTTGGAAAAACTCAGAAATTTTAAAATTCGTAAATTTGGATATTTCCAACTTAACAAATTTGTTGAAATTCATAAAAAAAACCTAATTCAGAATGAAACAAAATGCACATGTCCGTGTGCAACAAATGTTATAAAAATGTAATAATTGTTACATTCACTGGGTTACAATTAGGTAGAATGATAAACACCTCTCTCCAAGGAAGAATAGATATTCGTGAATGTCAGCAAATGTAAATGCTTTATAAATCGGGTGAAACGTTTAGCTGCCTTGCTGCTTATTTTGCAGTTTTTTATAAATCATTGATCCAAAAGATGTATTTTAGTAATTAAAATCAGAGAGAAGTTATACAGTATTATTCCAGCTAAGCCACTCAGAGTAAAGAAGCCAGTGAACCAGATTTACAGCAATCCAAGTAGCATTCTCAGAAGGCAAGGAAAACGATAACTGCTGACATATAGAGGTAGATTTACTAAAGGCAAATAGACTGTGCTGATACCAGTGATTATGTGATGATAGGATCTCAGTGACTGCTGGATCTGTACTGCCATATCACAATGGTGATTGATTACTCACTATACTGGTGTTGTCTGGTTGAAGTTCAGTGCATTGTTTGTTTTTTTGTCTAGCAACTTAATGTTAGACAACAGCACTGGAGCGCCTTTACCTCTGGCATTTGTATTACTTTTTGACTGCAACTATAGTGTGCTACCCAATCAAATCGTGACTTAGTTAGAACTTGACATGTGAACACCAAGAGTCCTCTTCCCATTACAACTCAGAAAATCTTCTTGATTCATAGAGTTGATTTATAAACCATGCCTTACATGGGGAAATAGCTGCTGTGCCCTGGGGCATACTGTATATGTGCCATAGATTCTGGTTGTCACATTACATTGTTGGCATCAATACATGCATGATTGTCCATGCTAGAATTACTTGACTCATAATTTATAAGACGTCCAGATGTTTATTAGTGACATTGTTTTTATTTAACTTGGTGATGAGATTGTGGTGAGTTGGTACTGTGCAGTAATAACATTATACTGTAGTTTTTACATGTGATTTTACTGCTTTGATATTTTGTGAATAAATTATTATGCCACACATTGAAAGCCTTGTTTGCCATTTAATAAACACTGTGTCACCTTACTGGTGGGCTGTACCCCCTAATTTAAGGTGATCTTTCATTTTTGTTTTTGTATATACAGAGGTGGGCCATGCAGCAGGGCGCTGCGACTAAAGGCTAGAGAGTCAAGTGTTCCGAGAGAGCTGGACAACACAGTCAAAGGGACTGGTAAGAGGAGCAGCAGTGCTGCCAACAAGTGAGTCAGGTGGCTCGGTATTTTAATTTGGGCACATTGTGTGGAAGAAACCCCTGGTGGGCAACTGATGTACATGTGAACTTTCCATTTATTGAATAAAAGTGGGCTGCCATGCCCTAAAATACAGTTTTGGACTGGTGCAACCTATTGCAAATGCACCTACAGCTTGAGTTTAATCACCCCAAACTCACAATATATATATATTATTAACCCATGCAAAGTAGGAATTGTATTTAGCACTGTAAATCATGTCTATTTTTTGGCTTTGCATTATGTTTCCAGAGAAACAATTTAAATAATTATTTACACCAGTTGCCTGGAACAATGGGAATGTGTAGTTCTTTTTAGCAGATTTTTATTCTCTTCAAAATGTTTCAAATGTTCTCTCAGTGTACACTATTCCAATTTGACAACAGTTGTTATTATATGCATAAACATTTGATTGTTGTTCAGTAGAGAGTGGTTTTATGGAGAAGTTTCTTTCTGTTATGTGCACTTTACATCATATATTCAGAAGCAAGGGAATTATTTTAAAACGCTATTTTGAAGGAGAATCTTCCATTGTATCAAAGGAAAACAACATATCTGAAAGCTCCATAATGTGTATTTCCTATTTTAATTACAGCGTTTGTTTCTGTTGAAACTGCTTTAGGATTTTACTGGGCGAAACTTCATTTTTTATTTTTCTGCTGTGCAATCCTTATACAGAGATTGATGGTCTTATTTTATCTCTTTCTCTGTTTATCTCAGCCCATTTTGGAATTTTACAGCACTAAAGTTTCCTTTATGTGTTATCAACAGAGAACCTACTGTGAAAGTTATCTTTATGAAGTAACAAGTTTACTTTTGCTGCATACATTTATTTTTTATTTTTTGTTCAACTAAGCACATTTGATATGAGCTGCTTCCTTACTGATTTCACCTTAACCACTTCCTTACTGGGCACTTAAACCCCCCTCCTGCCCAGACCAATTTTAGGCTTTCAGCACTGTCGCATTTTGAATGACAATTGCGCGGTCGTGCGACGTTGTACCCAAACCAAATTTTTTATCATTTTTTTCCCACAAATAGAGCTTTCTTTTGGTGGTATTTGATCACCCCTGCGGTTTTTATTTTTTGCGCTATAAACAAACAAAGAGCGACGATTTTGAAATAAGAAAAATATTTTTTACTTTTTTGCTATAATAAATATCCCAAAAAAATACAAAAAAGAAAATTATTCATCAGTTTTGGCCAATATATATGCAATTGGCATATTTTGGTTGGTTTGTGCAAAATAAATTGCGTCTACAAACTGTGGGAATTGATTTTTGGCGTTTTTACTATTTTTTTTTTTTACTAGTAATGGCGGCGATCTGCGATTTTTATCGGGACTGTGGGATCTGTCATGTCCTGATCACAGAACAGAGAACCGCCGTGTTTACATCGGCGGTTCCCCGTTCTGCAGCTGCTAATGGTGATCGGCAGGTCTTGGGCAGACATCGAGTCCACCCGATCCACAGGCACGCCCACGCAGTGTGCGGCAGCCACGAGAGCGCGCTTCCGCAGGCTGCAAGTGCGCGTGGGGAGCGTGCACAAAGGAGGACGTCCATAGACGTCATCCGGGCATTTCAGAGCCGCGCTGTTGCTGTCTTTTGGCTATAGCGCGGATCTGAACTGGTTAAAGAAATGATACCTTTGCAGATTGCTCTGTTATGTCCCCTTCCTACACCAGTGGTGTGCACATGGCATTGGCAGTGGTCTCAGCTTCTGCCGTACACCTGAAGTGTGGGTGCCGTCTCCCTGGCCTCACACGTCCCTCTATTACTTGCTCACTTACTGGAGGACTCAGTCCAATACATCTACCACCAAAGCACTTCACATGTAAGCTATCTACTGGGACGTGGTCGTCTGGGTTTGTAGATTCCTCCCTCCCGGTGGGGGCACTGTCTGGGTTCCTTCGCCTCAGCCCCCGGTGGAATACACTCCAGTGCTCTCCTCATGTGCTGGGCGCCAATACCTTTCCCTCTTTCTTTCATTGAGCTGACTATTCTTTTCCGCATCTACTCCTGAAAAAGTGGAGTCCAATCCACGAAACATGTAGAGTCGCAGGATGCTCTAGGAATATGTTCTTTTATTATATTGTTCAAAGAATCATGTATGGTTTCACCCATGAAATGCCATGTATCATTACTTTATCCCATTGTATTACAATGAATTTACTCTTCAGATTCAGCTCAATGTATTCTTTTTAACCCTCCATTTATTATGTTGTTAATGTATCATTGCATTACAATTTATTTTTTTAATAAATGTATTCAATTGTGTATACTATTCTGTTTATTTACTTTGATGGTTGGTCACATTTAAAGTCCTCCAGACCCACATTCCTTCCTCTGCTATGCATATTTGGGATGGAGACCCACCATATTTTGATGCTACTGACCATATCCTGTTTCTTCCTGTTATGATAGTTAGGTATTACCAGTACCACTCTTAAATGGGTAGCTATTGTGTCAGGTGTGATGGAAGGTAAAATAATTCTTCCCAAGTGTTTTGAGTCATGAAAAATCAGAATGGACTTTCTAGTGAAATTTCACTGATTGCCATTTTTCTATAAAGTAAAAAAGGGAACTATCATCTTCTCACCCAGAACACAGCACAGTAAAAATTTAAGGTAGTGAAGGGGATTCAATGTTGTGATGATTTTGAGATAAGTGGATAGATGTGGCATCACATGTCATTATCATGCACCGTATGGGTACCGTTATGACCTCCAGTTAGTTCTACTGTAAGGCTCTCCCACTTATATAACTGTTTCAGCCTGAGGTCATCTTTCATCAAGAATGATAGCAAGAGGTTAACCCTCCTTCAGATTACTGTAGTGTAGGACTTGACCATGCTTCTATACAATGAATAAGGTTGGCACCTGACTGGCCCAATGTTTCCCTACAATAATTAGGCTTGACAGATCTCATTTGCCCAGAGCATGGCTACACCTAAAAAGGACTACCCCACCTGTCTTCCTCAATACCCTCTATGTGTAGTCCCTAAATGCAGTGATTCTATACCTGAGATGCTGTGTCTGTGGCCTGTCAATAGAGAAAATGGACATACTGTACATGTAAGTTGTGCTGAACTTTTGCCATTACACACTGCCTTTTTCTTTAGAACAGTGGTTCCCAACTCCTGTCCTCGGGACCCACTAACAAGCCAGGTTTGCAGGATAACTGAAATGCATCACAGGTGATATAATTTGCTGCTCAGTGATTGCAGTATTCTAGTCTGCATCTCCCCAAGGTAATACTTAAAATCCGGCCTGTTGGTGGGTCCCAAGGATAGGAGTTGAGAACCACTGCTTTAGAATGTGCTAGATTTCCTAATCTGGAAACTGCACTTTGCACTATATTTATGCTCTCTCCATCTGTATGTTTTTATTACACACCATTCAGCTTCCTAGTTATGTGCATTCTCTATGGATTTACTAAAGACAAAAAGACTGTTTCTATTGCAAGGGATTTTTCTCTTACCTTAGTGAATGAGGTGAAGTGCTGCTGACTTCCATCATTCAATCCTGTGCAAGTAAAAATACTGTTTTTTTTAATTATTTTCCTTGCTTGTGATTGTGTATTCTTTGTAACTTGAATTTTCTCTCAAATAATTTTTATTAAGTCAGAAATAGAAACAGCTTTATCTATCAATATACAGTAAAACCTTGGATTTCAAGCATAATTAGTCCGTAAACGTGACTTGAATATCAAAGCAAATTTCCCCATAAGAAATGGAAACTCAGATGATTCGTTCCACAACCACAACCACAGAAAAAAAGTGTAAATAGGAAGTGCATAAAGCAGAATCCAGCAGGAGCTACAGAGTATGAGTTTGGGTTCACACTATCGACGCATGCGGCTCCCAGCAGGGGTCCAGTGCGTACCCGTTCACCATTTCAGGTCCAATTTCAGCCCGAATTTTAGGCTGAATTCGGACCTGAAATGGACCAAAAGACGCACAGAGCTCTTGTGCAAATTCACACCTGAGCCACAGCACAGGTATGTGAACCGGCTCCATAGAGCCGTTTCATAAAATCTTGTGCTATGTGCTATTGCAAATTGGATGCAATGGTGTGAACCCAGCCTAAAAGAGAAGCGAGGCGCCTCTAAATGTAGCAATATGGTTACATTTAATTAAGGTACAACATTTAGCAACTCACATGGTTGATGATTAAAACAGGCACATCTAAGTATACAGGCATCCGGGGTAAATCTGTCCACATAGGCCAGTGGTTCTCAACTCCTGTCCTCAGGACCCACCAACAGGCCAGGTTTGCAAGATAGCTGAAATACATCACAGGTGATATAATTTGCTGCTCAGTGATTGCAGTATTCTAGTCTGCATCTCCCCAAGGTAATACTTAAAATCTGGCCTCTTGGTGTGTCCTGAGGACAGGAGTTGAGAAGCACTGACATAGGCCATCCTCCGCACCATCACCGCCATCGACATCATAACTTCCACTCTGCGCTCCACAAGCTCTTTAAGCCTGGCTTTCAGATTGCTCTACTGCAAGGTAATCTTCCCAGTCACGATTGCAGACTGACATTAGTGAGAGCCAGCGATGTGGAGAACGGTCTATGTGGACATGCAAATCCATTGATTCAAAATGTATCAAGTGTAGCTCCTAAGTACCCCCAGTGCTCCCAATCAGATGCTTTCTCTGCATCCAATACAAAAATTACCAAGGCTACCTTATAGGACTCTGCAATTTTGAGAAAATTGAGCATTTGCCTCATGCCATAAGAAGCTTGCCTACCATTGACAAAACTCACCTAATCTGTTTGAATGAGCATGGGAGTGACTGCTGCTAGACTGTTTGCAAGTATTTTAGTGTAGATTTTTAAATCAGTATTTAACCACTTGACAACTGGGCACTTAAACCCCCTTCCTAACCAGACCAATTTTCAGCTTTCAGTGCTCTCACATTTTGAATGACAATTACTCAGTCATACTACACTGTACCCATATGAAATTTTCGTCCATTTTTTCCCACAAACAGAGCTTTCTTTTGGTGGTATTTAATCACCATTGGGGTGTTTATTTTTTGAGCAATAAATGGAAAAATACCGAAAATTTTGTAAAAAAATGCATTTTTCTTTATTTCTGTTATAACATTTTGCAAATTAGTAATTTTTCTTCGTAAATTTTGGCCAAAATTTATACTGCTATATGTCTTTGGTAAAAATAACCCAAATTAGTGTATATTATTTGGTCTTTGTGAAAGTTATAGAGTCTACAAGCTATGGTGCCAATCACTGAAAATTGATCACACCTGATGCACTGACGGCCTATCTCATTTCTTGAGGCTCTAACAAGACAGAAAAGTACAAATACCCCCCAA
>BLSH010304626.1:152464-166320 GCA_018402905.1 Glandirana rugosa | reverse complement strand
TCCTCCTTCTTTTTTCTTGTGTCGGCGACCGTACCTCGTTTCTAAATACCCTCTCCCCAGGATATCCCATTAATATCTCCGCCCCGGTTTGTTGTACATACGACGATAACTTTGAACTCGTGACGGACACGATTTCAAACTAAACGACTTGAGGAACTTCGAGGTTATAAACTACTCCTTTAAAAATGTCCGCTAATTTAGGGACCACTTATTGTTTAGAGGACCCCATCTGTCGAAGATCCGGTTCATCATATTACTTAAATTTCTACGCAAAGAAGGGGTGAACTTATTTAACATATTTGTCGGGCGCGCGGGAGCGCGATTGTGGGAGGACGTTATATAACGTCCTCCCACAACAATGGGTGCCACTTGCCGACGTGTATCTACGCTACACGGTCGGCAAGTGGTTAAAAGAGATATAGACCTGAAGTTCTGAAGACAGTTACACTTCTTCACTGGTTTAAGGAATGTCACAATCTCTGTGGAACAGAAGCTGATGACATAGCCTGTTTATACAATTTATTCAAGTGGGGAAGAAACGCATCTTTAAATTCATTATACTACTTGGCCTAGAAGCTGTCTACCCCAGGAGATTTGTTATTCACCAGGGATTTAATCGCCTGTAAAAATTTCCTCATCAAATATTGGAGCTTCAAGGAGTTCAGCAAATCAAACTTTAGCACAGGCAGTGCTCAAGTTTCAATAGCAGCATACATGTTGTTTGGCCCCGCCTCTATAATTACCCTATAGGACCCCTCTCCCATAAATCTTTGCTCCATGCCAGCGGCTGTGTTCTTTTTTCTTCCTCCTCCAAAGATTGAATAGACGGTTCCCTACCTGAAGAATCCCCACCACCGTCAAGATTCAGTTAATTGGCCAGGAAAATTGTGTCCCTCCAAGAAGCCCTAGCTGTTAGCGGGGTATGGAGTGTATAAAGCAGAGTAATCAGATCCCTGGTGAGCAGCCGAAGAGTGCTCACTGGCCGGAAAGCCTAGCTGTTAGCAGGCAGCCCTATCTGCTAAAAGTCTGGTGCGTGTGCTGTGTATGTGGTTATGGCCTATCGTGATCGTGGTGGGGTGGTGAGATACAGATATTTAAAATGTTATGGCAGCATGTGTGTGTTGTTAGTATTACCTGCCTTCCGTTTGTTTCTTGGCTTGGGCATGGCCATCTCATACTGGCATTCAGCTGTTGCTCCACTATTCCCAGTCCACATTCCTCTGCACATGCACAGCTGCGGGGTGGAAGGAGTTCGGGCTGGGTTTACTTCCAGCCACTGCTCTCTGATGCCTAGGTCTGTGGTCATTCTGCACACGTGCGGCCACAGGATGGGAAGGAGGCTTGGCTGGCTGCGTTCCAGCCACCGTCCTCTGCTACTTCTGGGTTCACGGCTGGTCTGCGCATACGCGGCCGTGGGACGAGAACGAGGTCTGGTTCATGCATGTGTGTGAGTGGCCTTGGCCTGCATCAGTAATTACGTCGCACGGGCTCCGGTTTCAAGGCTCCGGGAGTCCTGTACGCCTCGGGAATGGTTGCGGGCATTGCGGCGACTTCCCCAGGCTCTCAGGAGTAGGCTCCTAGGTTGAGACCGGAGCAGGTGCTGGGCTGGGCAAGCGGAATAGTTGTGGATTGCATACTGATGTTCCTTTCTCTGCAGAGTGTCAGAGACCTGAAATGGATGCCCCTCTGCCCCTAAGTGGCCAGTCCTCTCATAACAGATACTGGGGTGCCTGGGGGGGCAGAGGGGGGCTGCCATGTTTTAAAACATTTACCTGGCCCATTCCAGTGAAGGACTATAAAAAGTCGATTGTACAACATCTAGAAAATGCTGCTAAGTCGTGCATACCTCATTATTGGAAGAATTCACAACCCCCATCCATTGGCTGCTGGCTACGCAAAGTAAAGGATATAAATGAGATGGAGAATCTTATTCTCTCTGCACAACATAAGCATGAAAAGTACTCCAAGATGGGGAGGCTTTGGAATATGTTTGTCCTCTCGGATGAGGGAATAGCTATGTTCGGTTCATAATCACTCTCCCGCTGATCAACTAGCTTGACCTGGATAATTATCAACCTTCCCTAGCCTAGAAACATGCAATTTCCCTCCTCCACCCCATCTCCCCCTTGCCTCCCCCCTTTTTTTTCTTTCCCCCCTCTCTACCCCCAATATCTGACCTTCTCTATTATATTTCTTCTCTTCAACTTACCTCTGCAAACGGAAAAAAAAATAGGCAGCTTCCTCTTGTAGGTGCAGTAAATGTGTAAAAACAAAAACTTTTTACCAGACTGGAATAACATTTTGCTGTCCTAGTGTTTAATGCGTTTTGACTCCATGGTTAAGAAATGTCATATGCAATTAAGTGTAAAATGTTACATAAGATTTATTCTTTTTGCAATGTCTGGGAACTGCCTGTTGTGGCTTGAAAAAGTAAAATATTTGAACAAAAATAAAAATAAAACATTTGCCTTGTTGCCCTTGCCTCTCTCTCTTTATCCTTGTCCCTCTTACTCTCTCTCTGTCGTTGTAGCCCTTCTAGGTCTGATCATCAGCATAGTTCATGGAAGCGGAGCAGCTCGTCAAAGTCGCACCACGGCACTCTTCTTCTAGATCCGGACATGGGTCTTGCTCCAGATAAAGCCATCTCAATAGAGAGCCTGACCATCCCCCCTCATCCCGCCCCAGTGAAAGGGCCAGGAAAACTTGCTGGGGGTGCAATGCTACTGTTCCAGTGGAAAGATCCCTCTGCGATCATTGCTATGGCAAAGCAGCTGATGAAAGGGAAAGCCCTGACCAATGCCTAGAATCATTAGTCAGGCGGGTCGTAAAAGACTCCCTTCAGGAGAGAGAATCTCACCGGCTGTGAGAACCCTCATGGGAATCCCTAGGCCTGTCGGGCGAGGCTCAATACCCATGGGGGAATCTTCCCAATTCAGCCAGCCATCGGCTGCTCCTTCGGAGAGTGAGTCGGGCACAGAAGATCTCAATGTAGGCTTTTAATACACCCTGCTTCCCACTCTAGTAAGAACAGTCAAGGAGGCCCTAAATTTGGAAGACCCGGCGGTTTTCCCACCTAAGCAAAAGAAATTCTTCAGACAACTGAGCAGGGTGGCAAGGGAGTTGCACATTACTTCCGTTTTTGAGCTATACAGGTGGATTGCAGCCAGGCGTCCCCTGTACATCTATTGACATGTGTTTTAGCAAGCGATCTCCCGTTGCAGGATTTGCTATTTTGTTTTTGTTTTAGTTTCTGTTTTTGGTTTTGTTTTTTTGCTTTGTTTTGATTCAGTTATATATTTTTTAAAAAAATAAATACTCGCTTCACTATTGGAAGTTTATTTTCTTCCTTTCCCATATCGTGATTTTGGAGCCATAGACCATAAGAGGCGCTTTTGGGGGACTCTTCAACATACTCCTTTACTTTCAGCTACGCTTTACCGCTTCAAGATCTGGTAAGTGGGGTACCTTTGGGGTTCCTAGCGGAGTTTATCGGGAGTTAAGAAGTCCATTCATGTATATGCATGTGAAGCTCAACAAGAAGAAATATATCCCTATTTGTTTGTGTGGCCCTTGGAGGTCAATGAAGTCCGGTAAGTGGGGAAGCAAGCGGATGCAAATCACCTTGTGAACGGGACCCCCCTTTTTTTCTGTAATAGGAGTTTCGTGTTTCAAGGATTGCCAAGAAGCTCCTCCACTTATAGGACTTTTATGTTATATTCAGCTCACACATATATATATATATATAATTTTTGCGGTCAAGAACATTAAAGTTTGTAAGCGCCATGATTTATTAACGCAGCATTACCATCTCTGGATTTGTTGTGAATACCAGAGAGAATAATACACATATGAGAGAATTTCTTATCTCTATGGGTTTGGTGGCTGCTGAATGAGCGCGGTATATTTTTGCATTTTTCAGTTTATCAACTGAGCAGGGATCGCCCCAATTTTCCTCTGCTTACAGAATTGGAAGAAATCATTTCTGACGAGTGGGCCAAGGTGGATAGGAAAAGTTCTCTGCTTCCTAAAGTGCAGAAACTTTACCCCTTCAAGGAGGAAGAGGTCAAGCACCTAGAGTCAGCCCCACAAGTGGACACAGCCCTCATGAGGCTGGTCAGCTATGTGACCTTACCACTAGAAGACACAGTTTCTTTAAAGGATCCCCTAGAGAGACGGATCAATACCAACCCGAGAAAGATCTGCTTAACAGCAAGAATGACCTGCAAGCTGGCTCTAGCCTTAGCTACAATCTCTAAGGCCATGGAAGTGTGGACCGATAACGTAGAAGAAACCCTGGCTGGATTCTCTACTGAAGTGGCCAGGACCTCGACTATCCAGCAACTCAGGTTAGCCTCTGCTAACCTTCCTGGGGGAGGCATCTATTGACATGATCTCCCTGGTGGCTCGGGTTATGTTGTCAGCCGTGTTCGCTAAGCGAGCTCTGTGGCTCCGCCTGTGGATGGCTGATCCAGCGTCCAAACAAGTCTGGTGCCAGATTCCCTTTGAGGGGTCCTCCCTCTTCGATGATAAGCTTAACAAGGCCATAACACGGGCCACGGGGGGTAAGTTGGGGTTCCTCCTTAAGGACCGGTGTCTGCATGCATACAGGCATCCCTTCCTGAAGAAACAAGGTGCCGATTGAGCCAGAGAGGCTGTCACGCACCTGGTGGTGGAGTCTGGCTTATGCAGTGGGCAATCTCTCTTATGACCCTGATTCAGGAACACCTGGTAGAGTAGACAGGAGGTTCAGGAGTGCAGGGTGGCACGAGGGTCGGAGCAGGCAGGTGAGTGGTCAGATACAAGCAGGGTCGGTAACAGTCAGGTAGCAGAAGTACAAGGGGTCAGGCAGGAGAATAGTTGTAGGCAAGCCGGGGTCAGTGCAGGCAGATATCAAGCAAGGTCTGGGTCAAGCCAGGTCTCAGGTAACAGAAAAAGCTTCAGGAACAGATCACAGAAAGCCACAGGTAACGCTGTAGAACGGACAGCACTTGTTGCAAGATGCTGCCCATTTAATTAGACCATTTGGTGGCAGTGATGGCACACACATGCACGCGCACGCACCTACCACATGCGCAGGTGCTCCCGCGCACGCCTGCCCACAGGAGCAGGCAGACTGTCAGAATTTTCAGGCTGCATTCTCTGACAGAGGCACACAGTTACAAGCCAGAATAGGAGTTTGGAAGGTCGTGGAGGAACAAACAGTCTTCCACCAAGAAACCCGCCAAAGGTAGTTACTCAGCCAACCGGGATCCCTCAAAGTCCTTTTGAGATTGGGCCCACTCAGACATGCCAGGTGGGGTCTCACTTCCACCACTTTTGGCATGTCTGGGTGGCCTCAATCCGGGACATTTGGACCATTAAGTCAGTGTCCGTGGGCCATACCTGGATCTTCAACAAGAACCCAAAGCTCCGGGTCATCCCTACAACCCTTCTATTATCAGAAGAGAAGAGTAACCTACGTAAAATCCCTGCTTGAGCAAGGAGCGGTTATCCCACTTCCAGTCAACAAACAGGGCTAGGGTGGGGCCAACCCACACGTATGCTGCCATGGAGTCTATTAGGAAAGGAAAATTATGGTAAGTATTTGATAAGAAATTTTCTGTTTTCTGTAGCTAAATCTGTATTTAAATTATAGAATTGATAATAATATTTTTGGAAGGCATTGGCTATATATTTGTGATGATAAACCACATTATGAGAGATTGGATCTACTAATGAAAATATCTCATTTTGGCTTGTTTAGCTCTGATATAATCAGCTAGAAGCGTGTCTGCTTTTTATTCCCTTGTGAAAAGTATACCGCTTTAAACCTCTTTAGATAGTTTTTATGGTTGGGTGTTAACAGTAGTCTGAGTGCCTGCCTACAGTTTTGTAATTCCCCCCGTAACTGTGTAAAACCTGCCCTTTTATATTAGATTCAAGTTGCCTAATTTTAGTTATCAGATCAGAAATGGCTTGCATCTTCTACCTCTTTTCCCTTTCTGCCATTTGAATCGATAATTCTCTACAATAAGCTTTATGTGAACACCAGACCAAAAAAAGATTAGTCCCCAGAGTGGGGTTCCACTGAAAGAGCTCTTTTAAGTGGTTCTGAAATTTGTCATGATAAGGCAAAATAGAGGGGAGAGATGCATTATTGTGCCACATATAGGTAAGATTAACATTACATTTCTCCTCTATAACCACTGTCAGTGGAGCATGATCAGACCCATAGATGGAACAAATGTCTGCTTTAAACATTTTTTGTACAAGTTGCAGATCCATAAGGAGTAGAGTTGAGCGAACCCGGACAGTAAAGTTCGGGTCCGTACCGCACTTTGGGGTGTCCGTGCCCCGAACCCGATCCCAGACATTAAAAAAAAAGTCTGGGATCGGGTTCGGTATTCGGGTATTTTTGGCTCCTTTTCTATAGCTGCTGGGCAGCCAATCAACAAGCTATTTCACTAGTTTGCCCTTAGAAGCCATAACAGCCATGCCTACTAATGGCATGGCTGTGATTGGCCAGTGCATCATGTGACCCAGCCTCTATATGGGGCTGGAGTCACGTAGCACCGCATGTCAGCTCGTCTCAGACTAGAGTAGGGAGAGCTTCATGCCGGTGCTGTGAGGGAAAGATTAGAGTTCACAACCATCTCAGACTGCATTAGGGAGACCTTCATTGTGGTCCTGTGAGGGAGACATTAACATTCAGAACCATCTTATAGTGCATTAGGGAGACGTAACTATTGGTGCTCTGAGGGAGAGATTATCATTCTAAGACCATCTACTACTACATTAGGGAAACGTTCCTGTTGGTGGTCTGAGGGAGAGTTTATCGTTCTAAAACCATCTACTACTGCATTAGGGAATTGTTCCTGTTGGTGCTCTGAGGGAGAGATTCTCATTCTAAAACCATCTACTACTGCATTAGGGAAACGTTCCTGTTGGTGCTCTGAGGGAGAGATTACCGTTCTAAAACTACTACTGCATTAGGGACATGTTCCTGTTGGTGCTCTGAGGGAGAGGTTATCATTCTAAAACCATCTACTACTGCATTAGGGACAGGTTCCTGTTGGTGCTCTGAGGGAGAGATTATCATTCTAAAACCATCTACTACTGCATTAGGGAGAGGTTCGGCTCTGAGGGAGAGATTTTTGATCTAAAACCATCTACTACTGCATTAGGGAGACGTTCCTGTTGGTGCTCTGAGGGAGAGTTTATCGTTCTAAAACCAACTACTACTGCATTAGGGAGAGGTTCCTGTTGGTGCTCTGAGGGAGAGTTCATCGCTCTAAAACCATCTACTACTGCATTAGGGAACAAATGTCTGCTTTAAACATTTTTTGTACAAGTTGCAGATCCATAAGGAGTAAATCAATTCGTGAGTAGGGATGGGGCTTGTGTTCGGATCAAACGTATGTTCGATCCGAACATCGCCTGTTTGACATGACCTGCATGCTTTGGCCAATCAGCGAGCGACCTGCTGTAAGAGCTTTGATCACTGCACAGCAGTCTCAATCCATGCCCCACACTATATAAAGCTGCTCGTACAGCGACTTTATGATAGTGTGTCAGCGTTGCTTGTAGAGAGACAGCGTGGGTTCCTGTATACAGGCAGTTTAGATAGCTAGCTTGAAAAAAAAACTGTCAAAAATAGATAAAAATCACAGAAAATAGATAGCTAACTAGATAAATAGTTAGATATCTAAAATATATCTGTCAGTTAGTGCAGACAGGTTAGTGTAGGGAAAAAAAAAATATATACAGTCTAGTATATATATATATATATATATATATATATATATATATATATATATACACACACAGTGTGCTATAAATCAGTGTACACTGTACATACGGTATATAGTCCACTTGACGTGGTGTATAAAAATATATACAGCCTGGTATATATATATATATTTTTTTTTTTTTCCAAAAGTATTTTATTGAGAACATGTTAAGAAAATACATACATGTCAAGAGAAGGTATATTACATTTTCAGCTTTTTATTTGTACAGAAAAAACAGAACATGACTTCTGAATACGCATGAAGTTTCAACCTTATATAGAACATTCAATATCATCTGTTCGTATTATAGTTCCACATATATTGAACTTTATTGTGTTATTTGTTAGAGAATCCTAGCGTTTGTGTCTTGAGTTGGGAGAATACCAGGGGGATGATTCGTGTTCTCATGGTTTAAGGTGCTCTGCCTTTCCCGGGTCCCCCCACGGCGCCTCCAGACCGCCCGACCACCCCCGCCGGGGGACAGGAAGCCGGGCGGGGGCACCGCAGAGGGGCCTGTCGGGATGATCCATAAGACCCCTTTGGGTAATATTATTCTTGGTCTCATTGGTGGTCAACTGCGTTTGCGAATCACTTATTATCTTAGGGAGACGGTGTCCGGCCATGTATTGGCTGCGTAGGGTAAGGGACTTCTCCTTTTCGTGTGTGTACTTTGAGGTGACATGGGGATCATCTCGTAAATGTGTCTTCAGGTGTTTGTCATTATATATTAGGTGAGATTGTGTTTGCCTTTACGGGGTTGCTGTGAGTGTGGAGTATTCCGTTGATGTTTTGAAATGTTGCCAGCAGGCCCAAATGTTTTGGAATTTGTGTGAGGTGTCGTTTGTTTGGTGAATTAAATCCTCCATTTCTTGTATTTTATTAATTCTTTTGAACCAATCTTGTATAGTAGGTGGGTTGGATGATTGCCAGCAGGCCGGAAGGGTCATTTTGGCTGCATTGAGTAGGTGGAGTGTAAGGGATTTCCTGTAATGCTTTTGGGGAATTGAGGTGTGATGTAGGAGTAGTTGTGCTGGAGAGAACTCTAGGGTGTATGAGGAGATCTGGGAAGTCAGACGGTGCACTTCCGTCCAGAAAGGGACAATCTTGGGACAGGACCACCAAATATGTAAAAAAGAACCTATGTCTTTGGAGCAGCGCCAGCACTTTGGAGTAATGGATGGGTTCATTTTGTGGAGTCGCTGAGGGGTTTTGTACCATTTTGAGAGTATTTTGAACCCATTTTCTTGGGCTGAGACATTGATCGATCCTTTGTGGATGTGTGTAAAGATATTCTCCCAATCTGCTGGGGATATCTCTACATTTAGGTCCCTCTCCCAGGATTTAGTGTAGGTATTTTGTTTGATGTCTGAGTTAGTAAATAAGGTGGTGTATAGTGTCGAGATCAGGTGTCTTTGTGGTTCAGACTGCGTGCAGAGTTCTTCAATTGTTGTGCGCGGTCTGGAGAATTTAATTTTGTCTCTGGGTTTAGTTAGATAGTGTTGTAACTGCCGGTATGTCCAGAAGTACGAAGAGTTGTTTGAATTTGCCGCTATGAATTTCTCATATGTTATGAATGCGCTATTTTCAAAGAAGAAGTCTGCTCGCAAGTTATGATATATATATATATATATATATATATATATATATATACAGTATATACACACACAGCGTATTGAACGTGCTCTATATATCTGTACCTAAAGTATATAGTCCACTTGACATGGTGTATAAAAATATATACAGCCTTGTATATATATATATATATATATATATATATATATATACACAGTGTATTGAGTGTGCACTATATTGGTGCATTTGGGGGTGTGAGGTATATAGCACAGTACTTGGCATGTTGTCTTCAAATATATACAGTCTAGTGTATACAGATATACACGCAGTGTATTGAGAGTAAACTATATATCGGTGCATTCGGGGTTTCACGTATATAGTACAGTGTAGTGCGGTGCTAAAAAAAAAAAAAAAAAAATCATGTTAGGAAGGCCTCAAATGAGAGGCCACTAAAAGAGGGCAAGCAGCCTCTGTGTCTTCAGTGAAAGGTGGCGGGCGTGGTGCATGCTCTGCAGATGGGTCACATTTGTCCTTTTTTTCGGCTGTTGAAGGTGCTATTGAGCCACAACATGCAGAAGAGTTGGTGGAGTGGATAAAAAGCCGTCCTCATCCTCCTCATCCTCTGTCACCTGGGCTCATACAAGATTGCCTTCCAACGCATCTGGCAAAGTGGCCTATTCCACTTGATCCTTGTCCACAGTTACTCCTTCTGTAGCCCCACCATCATGCACGGAGGAGTCATCTGAGTTGTTCGACCATAGTGTTGGTTACATGCTCATGGAGAATGCACAGCAGTTTGAAGGCTTCGATGTTGGTTCCCACGTTGAGGAAGGGAGTAGCATGAGCCTAGAGACAGGGGGTGCCACAAAAGGACTAGAAACTAGCAGTCATGTTCCCCCAGCTGCAGCATACTGCCAAGTTTGCTCCAGTGATGAGGAGAGAGGGGATGATGAGGACACGGACCGTACTTGGGTGCCTGAGAGAAGAGAGGAGGAAAGTGAGGAGGAGGAGGCCCAAGTCCAACAAGACAGGATGTCCTCCAGGGGCCAGCTTAAGGGCAGCCATCCAATTGCATCAGCCCGCAGAGTTCCAAAGGTGCAGGGTGCTGCTGCCTCCCCACCGACTTCCAAAATTTCTTTGGTGTGGGCATTTTTCAGCACATGTGCAGTAGATCGCACCGTTGCCATTTGCAATCTATGTCTGAAGTGAGTCAAACGCGGCCAGGACTTCAGCCGCTTGGGCACTACTGTATTGACAAGACATATGATGACCAGCCATGCAGTCCGTTGGCAAGAGTACCTGAAGAACCCACTCCAGAAAACAAGGCAGACTCCTCCTTGCTCCTCATCTGGGATTTCAACTCCTACTATACCTGCAGTCCTGTACAAAACCTGCACTGAGAGTAATAGTACTTGCAGCCAGCAATCTGCTAGCAGTACACCACCAGGTGAATTCAGCAGGCAAATATCACTACCCCAGTTGCTGAACCATAAAAAGAAATACAGTCCCAGCCATCCACATGCTAGCTTAACCAAATTGCTAGCACTCCAACTGCTGCCTTTTCAGCTGGTAGACTCTGCGCCCTTTCGTGAATTTTTGGAATGTGCTGTCCCACAGTGGCATGTTCCCAAAAGAGATTTCTTTTCATGTAAGGCCGTTCCAGCTCTCTGCCGTCATGTGGAAGGCAATGTTTTGGCCTTGTTGAACAGTGCGGCCAACAGCAGGGTTCATATTACCGCTGACTCATGCTCCAGCAGGTACGGTCAGGGATGTTACCTTTCCTTCACGGTGCACTGGGTAACTCTGCTGCCAGCTGGGAAGGATACAGTACAGGGTTCAGTTTTGGAAATAGTTCCGCTACCTCGCCTCCAAAAAGCTGTTGGTGATTTTTCCACATCTGCCTCCTCCTCCACCCCCTCCTCTTCTTCTACCTCTGTAGCCTCTTCTGCAGAAATTGTCCTCTGAACCTGCAGTGCTCCCTAAGCATTCAAGGGGCTATGCAAGCAGTCAGGCTAAAAGATGCCATGTGGTGCTTGAGTTAGTCTGTCTTGGGGACAGGAGGCACACCAGGGAAGAGATTCTTTCAGCTCTGCGGGGCAGGCTCAGAGATGGTTGGCGCCATGGCAGCTTGAGCCAGGAATGGTTGTATGCTACAATGGCACCAACCTTCTCTCTGCCCTCCGACTGGGAAAATTGACACATGTTCCATGCTTGGCACACGTCTTGAATTTGGTGGTGCAGCATTTCTTAACTAGGTACCCAGGCTTACCAGATATCCTGAGGCCGGCCAGAAAAGTCTGTGGTCATTTCCAGCGTTCATACAATGCCAGTGCCCAGCTGGCTAACATCCAGCAGGAATTCAACCTGCCCAACAACTGTCTCATTTGTGACATGCCCACCAGGTGGAACTCAACATTGGCAATGCTGCAGAAACTCCACGCACAGCAGAGGGCCATCAATGAGTACCTCTGTGAGCATGGCACCAGGTCAGGCTCAGGGGAGTTTGGCTTATTTTTGCCACATCAGTGGCTAATGATCAAGGATGCATGCACTGTCCTGTCACCATTTGAGGAGGCCACAAGGATGGTGAGCAGTGACAATGCATGCATCAGTGACACTGTCCCACTAATATTGCTTCTGGAGCACACGCTTCGTGGAATCATGGACAGGGCACTTGTGGCAGAGCAGAAGGAGGAAGAGGAGGACTTCCTTTCCTCTCAAGGCCCCCTTTATGCAGAGAGCATTCCTACAGAGCCTCCAAACACACGGGAGGAGGGGAAGGAGGATTGTGTCAGCATGGATGTGGAGTATAATACGCAGCAGTCTTCAAGGGATCATGGCTTTCAGGCCCCAGAAACCCAAGGAGTTGTACGTGGCTGGGAGGAGGGAGTTGCTGATAATGTCATCTTCAGTGACCCAGAGGACACTCATGCCTCCTCAAACATACACTGCATGGGCTCTCTTATTCTGAAAAGCCTGCAAAAAGACCCTAGGATTCGTGGTATCAAGGAGAGGGATCATTACTGGCTGGCAACCCTTCTTGATCCACATTACAAGGGTAAAGTTGCAGAACTCATCCTGCCTGTGCAGAGGGTGCAGAGGATGAAACATCTTCAGGATACCTTGAAGAAAAGTTTGTGCAACGCCTTTCCAGACCCTGGGAGTGTACCATGTCCTGCTGCTGGCCCTGGACAACGTGTTTCTGATGCTTCGGTCGTTCAAAGGCAGAGTGGTGGAGAAGGTGGCTGGCTGAGCGATGCTTTTAAAAAATGTTTCAGTCCTCAGCACCCAGGCCTGATAGGTTCAGGTTCATAGGTGCAGGAATATATAGGGGCAAGAGCAGACTTGGAGACCTTTCCAACTGAGCATCCACTTAGTTACTAGGTCTTGAGGATGGACCACTGGCCGGAACTTGCTCAATATGCAATTGAGCTACTGGCCTGTCCTGCATCCAGCGTGCTTTCTGAACTGACATTTAGTGCTGCTGGAGGGTTCGTAACCGATCAAAGAGTGCGCCTGTCCACAGACTCAGTTAATAGGCTCACATTTATAAAAATGAATCAGTCTTGGATCAGCAGCTATCAAGCCCCTGATGCTGATGCAACTGATTACATTTACTAGGGATCTGTGATCCCTTGAAGACTGCCACTGCTCCTATTCCTACAGTCCATAATCTAGAACTATATGTTGTATTTAGGGCACCACCAACACCCACGGCCCAATTTTTCTGCACCTGATTTACAGGGGCATGCCATAACCATTTTTAAACTAATTGACAACATCAGGCCCAGTTCCTCCATCTAACAAGAGTAACTGCAAGGGGT
The DNA here is from genome assembly GCA_018402905.1 of Glandirana rugosa. Lineage (NCBI taxonomy): Eukaryota > Metazoa > Chordata > Amphibia > Anura > Ranidae > Glandirana > Glandirana rugosa. The sequence goes on along the minus strand of BLSH010304626.1, from coordinate 153,155 downwards.
TACAGTGTTCTGGCACTGCCAACACACAAGGCCAAATTTAGCCACCTGTTTGACTGGGGGATTTTATCACAATTTTTTTTTTTTTTTTTTTTATTAATAAAGATTTTATTGGATTTTCAAGAAGAACAAGTACAGAGGTATTTCAAGCACAAGATAGGGAACTGTGTCAATATCTGTTGTACATAATAACCAAGGAACATAGGGCAGTTAAACATTTGAGAAGTCATATTATTGCCCCTGAGGTTACCCTTGGGGCATAAGCTATGGTTAAGTGTGTTAACAGAAAGCCAACATTGTTGTAGAAGACCCCCCACTGTAATACCTCGTCGGCTGACAAGCCGAACCGGGTGATGGGGGGAATTTGTTTGTCGTGTCTGTCGGTATAGGTTATCTCGGTCGCCTGTCCAGGCACGACTGTCCGGGATTCAGATTGTAAGGCCTATTGATTTGGGCAGTATCCAATGTGAAGTTTGGGGCTATCGATTCGGGTGAGATGCAAGGGATCATCCTTGCTCTCCTATGAGCATATATAGTGTGCGTTAGTGGGGGGATAACTGGCGGAGGGAGGTGGGGGGGATGTGGAGATAAGGGATGTTGTTCAGGCTAGCAGACCAGCTGGTAGCCTTTAAGGGGATCTTCGGTTTGGGGAGGTCGACCATGTGGGTGGGGAGAGGCGCGGACACTGTGGGGT
>BLSH010304626.1:141875-152454 GCA_018402905.1 Glandirana rugosa | reverse complement strand
TGGGGTGCGGTAAAAAATTTAATTTAAACCGCGTCCCAAGGGGAATTTTAGGTATGGTCTGGACTTCCCGGACCAAACCTAAAACCCCCCTTGGCGTGCAGTAAAAAAAAAATAAAAACGCTCCCGGTACGACAACATTTAATGAATTTATTAACACTATTTGGGGTTTGTAGCAATGAAGTCTAGGGACCGCTACGTATACGAGTTGCGACGGTTCAATACGTAGGGTCAAAATACCCCTTTTGGGTCCCGTGGAAGGTAATTTCTTACCAAGGACGCATATCTATTTTAGCGACTTTACCTTCTCGAGTAACGGTAAAGGGTGCTGTGATAGAGGTTTGTGTTGTTATAACCATTCTTTAATGGAAGGTGCCCTGGGTTTTCCCCATAAAACTGGGATGCATAACTTGGCAGCGTTGAGCATATGCATCGCCAGGGATCTGAAGTAACGATGTTTGGGGTTTATCACAATTATTTAAGTAATTTACAACAGCATGGCCCTCGCAAAAATAAAAAAAAAATGACGTGCGGTTCCCCCCAAAATCCAAACCAGGCCCTTCAGGTCTGGTATGGATTTTAAGGGGAACCCTGCGCCAAATTTAATTTAAAAAATGGCGTGGGGTCCCCCCCAAAATCCTATGTTCTCCTCCGCCCCCCTCCATTCCCCTCCGGCTCCATGTCCTCATCCTCTGCCCCCCCTCCCACCATTCTCCTTGGGCTCTGTTCTCTTCCACCCCCCTCCATTTCCCCTCCAGCTCCATGTCTACCTCCTCTGCCCCCCTTCCCTCCATTCTCCTCAGGCTCTGTCCTCCTCCGCCCCCCCTCCATTCCCCTCTGTCTCCATGTCCTCCTCCTCTGCCCCCCTCCCTCCGTTCTCCTTGGGTTCTGTCCTCCTCCGCCCCCCCTCCATTCTCCTCCAGCTCTGTCCTCCTCCACCCCCCTCCATTCCCCTCTGGATTGCCTGGAGCAGGGAGAAGAGCTCTGAATATAAGAGAGGTTAATACCGCGCTAAAACTGGATAACATTAGTTTTGTAACATTAGAAGAAAATAAACAGAAGTTGAAATGACATTCAGCAGCTGCAGCCATAAAACCCCAACCAGGTTCACATTAACATAAATATACAGCAGGCTGCGCTTGATGAGGATGACAGAGTGGCACTATCAATGCTGGAAAGATCCTATGCAGTCTCATATATATATATATTGGATCAATACACATATATTGTGAAGGACAAGTATATTTAGGTAATATCCCAACAAACACAGTCCAAAATAGTCCACGCAAAAATATGTAAGCGCAGTCACAAATGAGAAGATATTCATATAGGAATAAGGAGGTATAATAATTCCAGAATCCTCTACAATAGTATATCTATCCACCACCAATGACTACACTGGATATCGATGAGAGGCCTCCAGCAGAATAAAAAGCAGCTTACCAGAAGTAAGCGCAGACTGCGCCTTGGCTTGTCACCTAGCCCAGGTCTCCTTTAGGGGTGTGGAGGGTACTCTAAAGGTATCCCAGCAACAGCTCTCTCCATCTACATGTTCCTCTCTGCAGCAGGGGTCACGGAGTGTATCTCCAGGAAGTAGTCTGAATTCCTAAGGACCGGAACCTCTACTAGAGGGTATAGGAACTGTCCCTCAACTCCCTGTGAGGAGCGGATTCTCTCCGACATAAATCATAAAAAGAAGGAGGGGATCCCGATAGTGTGATACCGTATGGAGATTTATTTAAAAAAATAAAATTTGCACTTACATAAAATCCAGAGAAAAAAACCCATAAGCCGGCCGGCTCTCGTACACAATCGTATAGGCAGTGACGTCAGCGCGTTTTTCCCGATGTTCGTTTCGTCACTAGAAGGATGACCTAGATGATGAGCATATGCGCAAACCTGTAATGAGTGGCCTGTTTTTTTTTTTACAGAACAAAAAAATTATAAGAATTGTAGAGAGGTTTCTGCACGTGGTAGAATCTCTGCTCTCATTTGCAGGTGTTCACTCCACTGTCCGTAAATAAAACGTATATATATTTTTTTTCACACAAATAGAGCTTTCGGTTGGTGGTATTTAATCACCAATGGGTTTTTTATTTTTGGCTATATAGGTTTTCTTAATTTCTGTTATAACATTTTACAAACAAATAATCTTTCTTCATACATTTAGGCCAAAATGTAGTCTGCTACATTTCTTTGGTAAAAAAATCCAAATCAGTGTATAGTATTTAGTCTGTGTGAAAGTTATGAAGTTTACAGACTATTGTATACAGATGCATCTCAAAAAATTAGAGTATCATAAAAAAGTTAATTTATTTCAGTAATTCAATTCAAAAAGTGAAACTCATATATTCTAAAGATTCATTATACACAGAGTGATATATTTCAATTGTTTCTTTCTTTTCATGTTGATGATTATGGCTTACAGCTAGTTAAAACCCAAAATTCTGTATCTACAAAAATTTGAATATTGTGAAAAAGTTCAATATTGTAGACAGATGGTGCAACACTCTAACAAGCTAATTAACTCAAAACAACTGTTTCCCAAGCTTTTAAATGTTCTCTTGCTCTGGTTCAGTAGGCTACACAAACATGGGGAAGATTGCTGACTTGACAGTTGTCCAGAAAACACCCTCCACAAAGAGGGTAAGTCACAAAAGGTCATTGCTAAAGAAACAGGTTGTTCACAGAGTGATGTATCCAAGCATATTAATGGAAAGTTGAGTGGAAGGAAAAAGTGTGGTAGAAAAAGGTGCACAAGCAACAGGGATAACTGAAGCTTGGAGAGGAGAGTGAAGCAAAGGCCATTAGAGAATTTAAGGGAAATTTACAAGGAGTGGTCTATGGCTGGTGTCAGTGCTTCAAGAGCCACCACACACAGACGTATCCAGGACATGGGCTACAACTATCGCATTCCTTGTGTCAAGCCACTTCTGAACCAGACAATGTCAGAAGCATCTTACCTGGGCTAAGGAGAAAAAGGACTGGACTGTCGCTTAGTGGTCCAAAGTCCTCTTTTTGGTTGAAAGTACATTTTGGATTTCAGTTGGAAATCAAGTTCTCAGAGTCTGGAGGAAGAGTGGAGAGGCATAGAATCCAAGTTGCATGAGGTCCGGTGTGAAGTTTCCACAGTCAGTGATGATTTTACATACTGTCACCAGTGCAGTACTGCATTATTAATTTTTTGTTTTTTTTAACAATTGTATTCATTTTTTTATCATTTTTTTTACATACTGTTATCAGGGTAGTTCAGTGTCACCATAGTGGGTGGGGGGGGGGTTGATCAGGGATTTTTGTTTACACAGTTGCTACAAATAATAGAGATGATCACTGTTATAAGCAATAGGTTTATTTAACTTACATGAATGGCTTTCATTTATGACAGCTTGCATAGTATTGTGATGCTGTGATTGGGTACAGCTAATTACATGTACAGGGTGCAAGGTACCGTGTGATAGCTGTGGTCCAATTACAGCATCACAATAGTAAGCAAGCTTTCATAAATAAATGTAAAGTCATTCATGACAGGTTTGCTTACATGTAATAATTTGATCACTATGATTGGTCATAATGATCACGATAGCCCCAGCTTCTCACAGCGTCTGGGTACTGAGCACCGTGATCCTCTGGCTGGTCATGGGATCAGGGTTCACCACTACACATGTGCTGAGCAGCATACCAGTACATCAGTGAGCCTGCAGCTGCTATCTGCTTGCAGTAAGGCCCCTTTCACACATACGGACCGTTTGTCCGTTTTTCATCCATCCATTGACGGATGAAAAACGGACATTAATGCAACTCTATGGAAAAACTGATGACAACTGATGATCAGCTATTTTCATCAGTTTTCATCCGCTTCCGTCAGCATCCGTTTTTTTGAACGGATGAAAGTCCTATTTTTCATCCGTGAAAAAAACGGATCGGACGAAAAACGGATGTAAACTGACGAACGGTCAGTTTTTCATCCGTTTTTGCATTGGTAGTGAATGTAAAAAAAAACTGATGAAAAACTGATGACCACTGATGAAAAACGGATGAAAAAACTGATGAAAAACTGATGACCACTGATGAAAAACGGATGAAAAAACGGATGAAAAACTGATGAAAAACGGATGAACTGATGAACTGATAAACTGATAAACTGATGAACTGATGAACGGTCCGTGTGTGTGAAAGGACCCTAAATGTACTGTGAATAGGCGGCAAGTGATTAATTACCACAAGACATCTTGAATCTGCTAATTCCTTGTTTTTGCCAATTTGTGTGTTTGTACTCTTTAAGTATGCATACATTCTGGTTCTAATGGCACTCCATGCATATAAAAATACTAAAAATGACAGTAGAAGCTGTTGCAATGGGATTATTAATAAAAAATGTCTGACAAAAGTTCCATCTCAACTGGTGTTGTTGTCCACCCATCCACCAATCAGATTCTTTCTTCCATTTTTCCCTTACAGCCTATAAAATAATAATGTAAAAACTGTTTGGCTGCACTCAACTAAGTCAAGTTTTGACACTTTTTATCAACATCCCCCAATGTGTCAACATATATCAAGTTATAATTTTCTATAATTTTTCTAAAACCCAGTTGTCTCCAATCTTCATTTGCTATTTTTCATTTTCCTCTCACTTTATGTTACTATTGTGCAGCTATAAATACATTTATATTAGTCACTGTAACAAAACTGAAAATGTCCTAATACTTACCATAATTTTCCTTTCCTGAAGGACTCCATGGCAGCATATGTTTGGGTAGCCCTGTCATCCCTCCTACCCCATAGGACCCCACTCCCATAAATTTTCAGGTTGAGCCAGAGGCCACGTTCCATAACTAGCCTACTCATAACACTGGGAGGGTACTCCTGCTGCCATGGAGTCATCAGTAAAAGAAAATTATGGTAAGTATTTGATAGGAAATGTTCAGTTTTGCTGACAGACTCCATGGCAGCATATGTTTGGGAACTAACTAGCCCAAAAAATAAGGGTGGGATGCCAAAAAATGTAGGGTTTTAATTAGAGCACTTAGCCAATAGACACCTTATGGATAGATATTAACAGTATAAGGAAGCTAGCTACACCCAACAATGAGCCAGAATGGCCCTAATAGAAGACATGTCATCCCTCTACAAATTCCCTGTTGCCCTTTCACAGGGAGCCTAAGACGCCTATACACTCCTGCTTGAGTGTACTGTCACTGCTTGCATAGGAACCAAGCCCTAAGCTCTAAAAGCCTATTGGCTAGCTAGAATGACCCATGCAGCGATGATTCTGGATGATATCTCTGTCCCGCTGGTTCTAGAGAGATTGACAAATTTGTCTTAAAACTCTGAGCAAAGCTGTAGCTTGAGAGCATGCTCAAAGTATTCCAATATCCATGGCATGGAACTAGTTATCCTAGTGGCCCTGCATATGGGAGGAACAAATCTTTTGTTTTCATAGGATGCCACAGCCACCTCAGATTGCAGCCCAGTATGGATATAAACACTACTCTTACTAGTCAGAATGCCAAAAAGGATCTGTCATTGCCCAAGGCCCAGATCCTTGCAAACCTCCTGACTGAGGAAAAAAGAACCCTTAGAAAGGCTGCCTTTATTACTGAGCCTTTACTCAAAACTGAACGAGATCCCATCTGGAGCAGCAAGCTGCCAAAAGATCCTAAAGGCAATGATTCTGGCTAACTTCCCATTGAGGATGTAGTTCTTAGAGAGATTGACATCATGACTCAATCCTTACTCCAATTTGACTGGAGGTGATCCCACCTGGAGCTATAACATACCAAAGGATCCTTAATAGCTTAAAGCTTTGATCTTGGCAGACTTGCTGGCTGATGCTGGCCCTTAAAGTGCCTAAAAATGTCTTCATAGCTCAGTCTTTACTCAAGTTGGACTGAAAAAAGATCTCATCTGGAGGTGGCAAGGAAGACCAGAGCAAGCAGTACATCCCACCTAGTCACGACTCTCCCTCGAGTCTCAGATGCAGCCCCCATTAAAGTATTGGATGAGTAAGGGATAGTCCACCCATGAGACATTGGATATGACAGGGGCTGCAGGCATCTTCCCTCGAGCTTAAGATCAGTTGAAGTCCAGAATATACCTGGCCAGAGGTAAAGAAAACAAAGCAGTCCAAACTGAACATGCTTTATTCAAATTCTTTTGTATTTGGACTTATAGATATTAGCTTAGAGAAAAGCAGTCAAGCCTGAGCAGACTCTTCCTCACAGGATCAGAAACTGGAAGACATGAACAAGGGTGGAGTATTGCACTCTAGAAGATCTCATCCGAGAGAAAGGACTTTGATCTGGTATCAAAAGCAGGAACAAAGGCCCGTTTACTACAATAATTGCCATGATCTTTAGCAACAGTTCCCAAAAAAACTGTATATGGATCAGCCTGGAGGAAAAGAATATGGCTTGTGAGACCTTTACTGATCTTTTTAAAAAACATTTTCGCCTTGATATTACTTCTTGCATTGATATAAAAACACCCGAATGGGCAATGTTCAGGCTGAACTTATGCTCTGCCCAAACCACTCGCCCATCCCTACTGGCAAAATTACTTCCTGACAATGGAGTTCCATTGGCAAAAGCTCTGCAGCACAAAAGATTTATTACAGTGCCAGCACACAAGGCTTCATCTGACTGTTTGCGAGACATGAATACAGTCAGGCCCATAAATATTGGGACATCAACACAATTCTAATATTTTTGGCTCTATACATCACAACAATGGATTTGAAATGAAACAAACAAGATGTGCTTTAACTGTAGACTTTCAGCTTCAATTTGAGGGTATTTACATCCAAATCAGGTGAACGGTGTAGGAATTACAACAGATGCTCTGCCAGGCCTCTACTGCAACTGTCTTCAGTTCCTGCTTGTTCTTGGGGCATTTTCCCTTCAGTTTTGTCTTCAGCAAGTGAAATGCATGCTCAATCGGATTTAGGTCAGGTGATTGACTTGGCCATTGCATAACATTAGACTTCTTTCCCTTAAAAAACTCTTTGGTTGCTTTTGCAGTGTGCTTCGGGTCATTGTCCATCTGCACTGTGAAGTGCCGTCCAATGAGTTCTGAAGCATTTGGCTGAATATGAGCAGATAATATTGCCCGAAACACTTCAGAATTCATCCTGCTGCTTTTGTCAGCAGTCACATCATCAATAAATACAAGAGAACCAGTTCCATTTGCAGCCATACATGCCCATGCCATGACACTACCACCACCATGCTTCACAGATGAGTTGATATGCTTTGGATCATGAGCAGTTCCTTTCCTTCTCCATACTCTTCTCTTCCCATCACTCTGGTACAAGTTGATCTTGGTCTCACCTGTCCATAGGATATTGTTGCAGAACTGTGAAGGCTTTTTTAGATGTTGTTTGGCAAACTCTAATCTGGCCTTCCTGTTTTTGAGGCTCACCAATGGTTTACATCTTGTGGTAAACCCTCTGTATTCACTCTGGTGAAGTCTTCTCTTGATTGTTGACTTTGACACACATACACCTACCTCCTGGAGAGTGTTCTTGATCTGACCACCTGTTGTGAAGGGTGTTTTCTTCACCAGGGAAAGAATTCTTCTGTCATCCACCACAGTTGTTTTCTGTGGTCTTCCGGGTCTTTTGGTGTTGCTGAGCTCACCGGTGCATTCTTTCTTTTTAAGGATGTTCCAAACAGTTGATTTGGCCACACCTAATGTTTTTGCTATCTCTCTGATGGGTTTGTTTTGTTTTTTCAGCCTAATGATGGCTTGCTTCACTGATAGTGACAGCTCTTTGGATCTCATATTGAGAGTTGACAGCAACAGATTCCAAATGCAAATAGCACACTTGAAATGAACTCTGGACCTTTTATCTGCTCCTTGTAAATGGGATAATGAGGGAATAACACACACCTGGCCATGGAACAGCTGAGCAGCCAATTGTCCCTTTACTTTTGGTCCCTTAAAAAGTGAGAGGCACATATACAAACTGTTGTAATTCCTACACCGTTCACCTGATTTGGATGTAAATACCCTCAAATTAAAGCTGAAAGTCTGCAGTTAAAGCACATCTTGTTCATTTCATTTCAAATCCATTGTGGTGGTGTATAGAGCCAAAAAGATTAGAATTGTGTCAATGTCCCAATATTTATGGAACTGACTGTAGCTGGGTACATGATCAATATTGGATAAAAAACCCCTCCAGGGCAGGAAGCCTTTTCCATTGAGCCCACCTCAATATAGGGATGAGAGAGACCATGGCATTAAGACGCTGACAGGTGAAGAGAGGAAAGCCAGGATTACCCAGCATCCTACCACCAGTATGCTTTAGTGGCAAAACAATGTATCCTAAACCGTCTTGAATTAAGCTCCCAGATAAACAAAGATTTGCATAGGAGTCAGATGACCTTTTTTGAAAGACTAGCCAGTCAATCTCTTGTAGGGTTCTGAGAACTCCCTCTGTATACTTGACAGGAATTTCTGTCTAGAGAAAGAGTGGATGGAGAATCCAACCAGTAGACATGTATGCTGCATAATGTCTTGACCCATGTAGAAACAGAGGCATGTCAGAAGACAGCTCTGGGAGTTGTAAATAGGCATCCCTCTGAGCAATAGTACTCATCTTAACCACTTGCCGACCACTCATCATGGAAACACAGCCACGAGGGGGATTCATTGTTAGAAACGTAGAAAAGTTATGGCAGAAACAGAATAAGTAGTCTGGGAGGGCGTACTATAACGTCCTCCCAGAATCTCGCACCCAGGAGTATCCGTGACTGCTCACAGTGGCCCTTTACCATATGATCACTCCATCAAATGATGGAGCGCTCAGATGTAAACAAGCCAGCAGATTTCCGGCTTGTCTCTCCCCTCTCCGCATCGATCATTGCAGTGCGAGAGCAGGGGGGAGAGATCAGATGCAGCAGCACTGTGGGCAGGATCTGAAGAGCCCAAAGTGCTGATCTGTGACAGTCTCACCCATCCATCCATCCTCATCTGTGCTCCCCATCCATCCTCATGCGTGCACAACCATCCATCCTCATCCATACTCAGCCATCCATCCTCATCTGTGCTTAGCCATCCATCCTCATCCATACTCAGCCATCCATCCTCATCTGTGCTCAGCCATCCATCCTCATCCATGCTCAGCCATCCATCCTCATCCGTGCTCAGCCATCCATCCTCATCCGTGCTAACCCATCCATGCTCACCCATTCATCCTCATCCGTGCTCAGCCATCCATCCTCATCCCTGCTCAGTCATCCATCCTCATCTGTGCTCACCCATCCATCCTCATCCGTGCTCAACCATGCATCCGTGCTCAGCCATCCATCTTTGCTCAGGCATGCATCTGTGCTCTTCATTTTGCAAAAAATTGTGGGAAAAAATTACAACTTCAAAAAACTCACCATGCCTCTTACTAAATACATTTTAATGCCTACTTTCTAAAAAGGGATCATTTGGGGGGTACTTGTACTTTCCTGGCTTGTTAGGGTCTCAAGAAATGAGCTGTCAGTACATCAGGTGTGATCAATTTGCAGTGATTGGCACCATAGCTTGTAAATTCTATAACTTTCACAAAGACCAAATAATATACTGGGTTATTCTTACCAAAGATATGTAGCAGTATACATTTTGGCCAAAATTTATGAAGAAAAATTACTAATTTGCAAGCGTTTATAACATAAACGGAGAAAATGCATTTTTTTTTTTTACAAAATGTGCTGTGTTTTTTAATTTTTAGCCCCAAAAATAAAAAACCCAGTGGTGATTAAATACCACCAAAAGAAAGCTCTATTTGTGTGAAAAAAGGACAAAAATGTCATATGTGTACAGTGTTGCATGACTGAGTAATTGTCATTAAAATTGTGAGAGCACTGAAAGCTGAAAATTGGTCTGGTTAGGAAGGGGGTTTAAGTGCCCAGTGCTCAAGTGGTTAAAATCACATCTGCTGGAATTGGAATTTCTGTCCCTACAGATGGTAAGATTGATGTTGGCTAGCAGAATTTGTCCATTGTTGCTAGAGCAAAGGATTCCTCTTGGCACAGAGGCTTGAAGGTGATTGATTGTCCAACAAGGCCTGAAGTGCTTTTCCTGAGGGTCCAAGCATCCGAGTACCCATAAAATATGCATCGGTGGCACAATCTGAAAAAGACTGTTAAGTAGTGTTGAGCGAACCCGGACTGTAACGTTCGGGTCCGTACCGAACTTTAGGGTGTCCGTGGCACGGACCCGGACCCGGACATTTCAAAAATCGTTCGGGTTCGGTCCGGGGTTCTGCTATTTTACTCCACGTGTTGAGAAGCTGCAGGGCAGCCAATCAACAAGCGTTTCACTGGTTTGCCCTTAGAAGCCATCACAGCCATGCCTACTAATGGCATGGCTGTGATTGGCCGGTGCATCATGTGACCCAGCCTCTTTATAAGCTGGAGTCACAGTGCTGCAGTCACATGCTCCTTGGGTTAGTATAGGGAAAGGTAGCTGACGGCGTGAGGGACAGATTTTAGCCATTTTAAGACCTGATCCTGCATCCTGAGATAGATTACTTTACTACTGCTGTCTGTGCTGTTGCTCTGAGGACAGATAGCAGAAATTAGAGATTTCACAT
>BLSH010304626.1:109303-127612 GCA_018402905.1 Glandirana rugosa | reverse complement strand
TTAAAGTTACTCCAATAGGATACCTACCTTTATCGTGTACCAATCCTTCGAAAAGATGTATACTCCCGAATAAGCTATTTGTTACGTTCTTGTTTTACCATTCAGTTTTACACCAGTACCAGTGGTTCTACACTAGTACCAGTGGTTCTAATTAATTTAATGACTTTGGTCTACCGAAGACTCAACAAACACACCCACGACTGATCACAACTCGCTTGGGCCTGACATTTCAAGCCCAGGCATGGCTTGAAAGCCCACAGGCCCCGTGCCTGTAAAGTTTTTAGCAAGCCCAAGCCAGGCCCCAAGACGCTAAGGGCAAACCAGTGAAACGCTTGTTGATTGGCTGCCCTGCAGCTTCTCAACACATGGAGTAAAATAGCAGAACCCCGGACCGAACCCGAACGATTTTTGAAATGTCCGTGCCCCGGACACCCGAAAGTTCGGTACGGACCCGAACTTTACAGTCCGGGTTCGCTCAACACTAGTCAGCACCCACACAAACAACTCAGAAGCCATCTGGTTTCAGTAATTTAATTAATCTTGGTGACCATGATCACATCTTGGTGACCATGACCACATTTTGACTTACCATTTTGTTCTTGCATTGTTTATCGAATAAGCCCTCATATGTAGAAAAGCTTCCTAACCATGTGCTATTTCCATCCATAGGATAACCTCATTGAAATTTTGAAATGACACTACTATCATACTACAGGGTGGGCCATTTATATGGATACACCTTAATAAAATGGGAATGGTTAGTGATATTAACTTCCTGTTTGTGGCACATTAGTATATGTGAGGGGGGAAACTTTTCAAGATGGGTGGTGACCATGGCGGCCATTTTGAAGTCAGCCATTTTGAATCCAACTTTTGTTTTTTCAATAGGAAGAGGGTCATGTGACACATCAAACTTATTGGGAATTTCACAAGAAAAACAATGGTGTGCTTGGTTTTAACGTAACTTTATTCTTTTATGAGTTATTTACAAGTTTCTGACCACTTATAAAATGTGTTCAATGTGCTGCCCATTGTGTTGGATTATCAATGCAACCCTCTTCTCCCACTCTTCACACACTGATAGCAACACCGCAGGAAAAATGACAGGCTTCCAGTATCCGTAGTTTCAGGCGCTGCACATCTCGTATCTTCACAGCACAGACAATTGCCTTCAGATGACCCCAAGGATAAAAGTCTAAGGCAATTGTCTATGCTAAGAGTGGGAGAAGAGGGTTGCATTGACAATCCAACACAATGGGCAGCACATTGAACACATTTTATAAGTGGTCAGAAACTTGTAAATAACTCATGAAAGAATAAAGTTACGTTAAAACCAAGCACACCATTGTTTTTCTCGTGAAATTCCCAATAAGTTTGATGTGTCACATGACCCTCTTCCTATTGAAAACACAAAAGTTGGATTCAAAATGGCTGACTTCAAAATGGCCGCCATGGTCACCACCCATCTTGAAAAGTTTCCCCCCTCAAATATACTAATGTGCCGCAAACAGGAAGTTAATATCACCAACCATTCCCATTTTATTAAGGTGTATCCATATAAATGGCCCACCCTGTACATTTATCCTTTCATATCAATGTTTAGGAATACAGGGAAGAACTACTGAATGCTTACATACATGGTATGAAATAGTTTTGTGTTATGTTAAAGTGTAGATATATCTAAAATTAATTTCTCAATTTGGGGCTGAAATTAATAGTGTATTAAAGGCACTAGCTTATTTAAAACACTTAGGAATCTCTGCTAAGCTAAAGAAACCAAGTCTACATTCTGTCAGGTATTTTATACATCTAAGTTGATTTTTTTGGTAGGTGTAGGTGGAAGGCATTAACATTGATGGCTTTTTTATAGAAATAGGTGGATAAAACATCCATTAGATCAGGAGTTTTTAACCATTTCCCGAACGGCTTGCGTACATTTACTGCAGCAGCGTAACGCAAATCGCCATATATAAACTGCATTTCGTGCAGGTGCAACTAGCGGGCAGGTGCACTCTCGGGCCCGCCGCACGCTACCTCAGTGTGGCCGTGCGTCGGGTGGACTCGATGTCCACCGTCGACCAACGATCGCCTAATACAGAAGAAGAGCGGGGAACCGCCGATATAAACACGGGATTAGGATCAGTTACATCGGGATCAGTTAGATCTGTCATGCCCCTGCCAGCCCAGCCCCTACACAGTTAGAACACGCTGAGGGAACACAGTTAACCCCTTGATTGTCCCCTGCAGGTTAACCCCTTTCCTGCTAGTGACATTTATACAGTAATCAGTGGCTATTTTTAGATCTGATCGCTGTATAAATGTCAATGGTCCCAAAAAAGTGTTAAAAGTGTCCGATCTGTCCGTCGCAATATCGCAGTCCTGCTAAAAATCACAGATTGCCACCATTACCAGTAAAATAAATTATAAAAACATCATAAATCAATTCTCATGGTTTGTAAACGCGATAACTTTTGTGCAAACCAATCAATAAATGCATATTGCGTTTTTATTACCAAACATATGTAGAAGAATACATTTTGGCCTAAACTGATGAATACATTTTTTATTTATTTATTTTTTTGGATATGTATTATAGCAAAAAGTAAAAAATATTGTTTTTTTTTGTAATTGACGCTCTTTTTTTGTTTATAATGCAAAAAATAAAAACCGCAGAGGTGATCAAATACCACCAAAAGCAAATCTATTGCATCAATTTTATTTGGGTACAATGTCACACAACCGTGCAATTATCAGTTAAAGTGACGCAGTGCCGAATCACAAAAAGTGCTCTAGTCAGGAAGGGGGTAAATTCTTCAGGGGCTGAAGTGGATAAAGTAAATATATAAAGCCACACTAAAATTAACAATCTGTTTGTAGGTCAAAACAAATATTAGAATATATGTAAAAGTCCTTAAAATGACAAGTTGGCTGTTCAATCAAAAAACACCCGGTGCTCATCAAAACTTTGTGAATCCGTCACCAAAAAAGGTTGGGGGCTTACCAGACCTCGCTGGGAGTCAGGCTTATTTTATATAACTGGATGTCCTGCTTCACAAATCTCCCCAGCCTCAGGAACCCGATATCACCAGTTTTCAATGGCAAACAATGGAACTTTGATGCAATTTGATAAGGACTCCACTAGAGGGCACTCCTCCATACATTTTCATGCGTTATGCCATAACCACAACGGACCAATGGTATAAATAAACACGTTTGTGTGCATATGGATAGGCTGTCTCTCTTGGATTACAATGAGTCTCAGGAGTGGAAAGTAGGCTTGTTCCAAAGACAATGCACAGTGGGAGCAAAATGGAGGGAGACAACAGGAAGTGACAGGAAATCAAATTTTTTTTTCAGTGTTCATTCAAAATGATAAAATTGGTTTGGGTGGATAATACAGGCAATAAAATATCCCCAAAGATGCAAACAAGTGGCCACTGACCCCACCTATAACTGGTCTTTGAGGCAAGGAGAACTAAAAGGGCAACGTATGTCAAACAGAACCAAACAAATTTCCAAGCTCAACTTACCAACCAGCCTGCGACCAACTGAATTGACCTGTCTAACAATATGCATCAAAAACACATTTGCAAATACATGCGTAAGCTACAGGCCCCGTCAAATATCCTTAATTTGCAAGTATGTGTAACATCAAGCTAGCTAAATTTCCAACACACTACTATGTAGGCCTTTATAAAATTTGTTACATCTACATTTTTACATTGCAAAAGATAGTAGGACAAACCCCAAAAAAGTCTTCAAATATATTAATAGTAAAAAGGTCAGGTCAGAGCATGTAGGCCCTTTACAAAATTATCTAGAGTGTGTGACTGGGGACAAAGAGAAGGCAAACTTATTAAATACATTCTTCAGCTCTGTGCATACAAAGGAGCATGGGGGAGCTTATGTCCATAACGGGGTGGTAGTGACACAGCCCCAAATGATCCACAATGGCTCAAAAGTGAAATGGTCCAGAAGTATTTAGACAGAATAAAAGTAGATAAAGCACCTGGACCAGATGGCATCCATCCATTCTTTCAAAGCATTAGTATCTAATTTTTATGGACTCCTTAATGACTGGAATGGAACCACTGGATTGGCGTAGGGCCAATGTGGTGCCCATACTTAAAAAGGGATCAAAGTCTTTACCAAGTAACTATAGACCTGTTAGTTTAACTTCTGTAGCTGGGAAGATACCAGAGAGTTTAATAAAAGACCACATAGATGAAGGGGCGTGGTTTGACCGCTGCCGAAGATGGTCGCTTGAGCACTCAGCTCCGCTCCTCCGCGGCACATTTCAGCAGATCCAGCCGCCTGCATCAGCGACACGGACCCCACAAGGAGGGGGACAACTGAGGGAGCCCTTCAGAGCATGACCAGGAGGAAGAATTACGGGCAAGGCTCCAGGAGACTCCTAGATTTCTACATGAAGCCCGAATGCCAAGGAACCCAAGATGGCGCCGGCCGAGGACACGGAGACACAGTCCCGCTGGCGGAGCCGGCGGCAGAATGCACTCTGAACACAGAGCCCATGGAGATTCCCGCATCACAACAGCCGGAGCCGCCCTCCCCCCTGGGAGAGAGAGGTAAGAGGATGGTGGATGCGCTAGTTCAATCACCTGATAAACAGCCGCCGATTAAGAGGCAGCATGGCGCTTGTAGTCCCACAAATGACTCAGATACCACTAACACACTAGCGGCCTACCCCACCACAGACGCCCCTGCTTCTGAGCACTCCATGAAAGCTATGCTTCTATCCCTGCAGTCAGATCTGCACAGGGAGCTGAGAATCTCCATAAACCAACTACAAGATAGGATTAACTCAGCAGAGTATCATTTAGATCACATTGAAAAGCATTTAATGGAATCAACCAAGGCGCATAACACCATGGTGGATATCCAAGATGAACAGGCTGACGCACTACACTCGCTGCGACTGAAAGTCGCAGATCTCGAGGATAGATCGAGACGGAACAACATTAAAATAAGGGGGGTCCCAGAGTCGCTAGATACCCCCGGGATTATCCCCTACTTACATCAACTGTTCCGCAAACTCATACCGGAATTACATACAAGAGACATCCTAATTGACAGAGTGCACAGGCTCCACAAACCACAACACTTGCCA
This sequence comes from Glandirana rugosa, assembly GCA_018402905.1. Classification (NCBI taxonomy): domain Eukaryota; kingdom Metazoa; phylum Chordata; class Amphibia; order Anura; family Ranidae; genus Glandirana; species Glandirana rugosa. The sequence continues at coordinate 122,484 of BLSH010304626.1, read as the reverse complement.
CCGAATGTACCTAGAGATATACTAGCAAGAGTACATTTTTTTCATGTAAAAGATGATATCATGAGGGCTGCAAGGGCACTCCGCACGCTGCCAGAGCCCTTGCAAAGATAAAGCTCTTCAACGACATCTCTGCAGCAACAGCACAAGCTAGAAAATCGTTTGAAACAGTTACCTCAGTCCTAATTGAGCGTAAGATTCCCTACAAATGGGGTTACCCCGTGAAGCTTTTTGTGACCTACCGTAATCAACATACTACTATTTTAACACCAAAAGAGGGGATTAAATTGCTTCACAACTGGGGCCTACTCACACGAACCCCCCGGTGACCCCCAAAGTTAAACCTTCTGTCAGGATTCCTAACACTTGGGAGTCCCGTCCATATATTGGAGATTACCTCACCAGGGATCCCCACACCTGTCGGATCTAGGTCTATTGACCAGGCTGGACTCAGACTTTGCTAAATTTTATGTTTCTGGTGGAGGAGCGGGAGGTCTACTGTTGTTGTATCTTTTACCCTCCCCGCTCCTCTAATTTAGTGTGCTAAGCACACCTCAGGTTTATATTCTTGCATCCATTTACAACTCTCAGACTGTTTATCTTATTAGCAAGCTTACGTGTTACTGTGTTTATCTAGCTATCACTAGAAGTTTATAGTTCTGTATCTCCTTGTCTGAGATCTTCGACAAGGAAGCGAGCTTAGATCAAGTCCACTGGCTATTTGGCTGGACTCGGATCTGGCTCGGTCCGACTGTGCGGACGAGGACCCGAATTAGTGAAGTCCCTCGCTTCCGCACACTCACCCTAAAACACTCCTAACAGTTTCTTTCTTGTTTATCTCTTTCAATCCGAACCTGTTATTGTAAAGTCCTCTCAGTTGCTAATACAGATCTTCAGGGGCTACACAATGTCAATTTCAATTCTATCCCTAAATGCCAAAGGCCTTAATAGCCCCTTCAAGAGATTCCTACTATGGAGGGAAGCCATCTCTCAAAAAACAGATATCTTGTGTGTACAAGAAACGCACTTTATGGAGCAAAATCACCCGCCCTGCTCACACAAACTTTTCCCACACCGCTTTCAAGCAAATGCAGATAAGAAAGTCAGAGGGGTGATGATCGCAGTCAGATCAACGATCGCCTTCTCCCTACGGAGCATTGAAGCAGACCCCGCAGGGAGATTCTTGATAGTAGAGGCCACATTTAACAATCACCCCTTAATCATTGTCAACATCTATGCCCCAAACACACACCAAAAACTATTTTACAAAAAACTCCTACAAAAACTACAATTTTTCCCGAAAGACCAAATAGTGATATGTGGGGATTTCAATGACATTATTGACCCCCAACTTGACACTTCCAACTCTAAAAAAAGAAAATCGACAGCCTTAGCTGACCTCGTTTCCCTAGAAGACTGGTGTGATCCCTGGAGATGCCAACACGGCACAGAGAGAGACTATTCGTTCTACTCCCAAGCCCCGAAATCCTACTCAAGGATTGACCTGTTCCTTACCTCCAAGGTCTTACTCCAGAAGATTCACAAATTGGGCTGATAAAATGGTCGGATCATGCCCCAGTATCCCTCACAGTGGCCATGTCTTCATCAACACCTAGAATCACTAGATGGCGATTAAACCCATGATTACTGCTGACTAAGGAGATTAGGGAACAGGTTCAGTCCGAAATCTTGAATTTTTTTGCCTCTAACAATAATACTGTCAATAAGCATTCTACTCTCTGGAATGCCCATAAATCAGTACTGAGGGGGACTGAGGGGGATACTACTGAAATGTGGAGTCCAGGAGAAAAAGAAAAGGTACCAACATATAAACTCTTTACTAGCACAAATCAAAGCCTTAGAAACGATCAATAAACAGACACCTTCCCAATTGTTAGCAGACGACCTTAGCAAACTGAGGAATGACCTTAGTACTTACCTCCGAAAGAATCATGACTACTACCTTAGACGGTTACGTCTCACATGGTACTCGCAGGCAACAAAGGAGGGAAATTTCTAGCCCAACAATATAAACGCAGAGAAGCCCAATCGAGAATCCCCTTCCTTTTGAATGAACAAAGTAAGAAACTGAGCAACCCCAAAGAGATAGCTGATTGTTTCAGCTCCTTTTAAGCCAAATTATACAATCTAGTGCAATCCCCCAATGAACCCCAGCCTACACAACAACTAATTAAGGACTTTCTAAATAAGCTTAATCTACCAAAGATCTCTCCTGAACAGCTAGATGCCTGAAGCACCCCATTCTCAATTAAGGAGGTACAAGAGGGCATCAGAACTCTCCCCTCACACAAGGCCCCAGGGCAGGATGGGTTTATCAATGAATATAAAACATACTCGGACCAATTAGCCCCCAACCTAGCACTTTTGTTTAATGAGTTCTTAACCACGGGAGATATCCCCTCAGAAAATTTGGAAGCCACAATTATCACGATACATAAAACAGGCAAACCCACGCATGACCCAGCTAATTATCGCCCGATTTCACTCCTTAATGCAGACATCAAATTGTATACTAAACTCCTAGCCAACCGACTTGCCAAACACATTCCTGCCCTCGTACATCCGGACCAGGTGGGCTTCATACCATTACGACAGGCATCAGACGGAACAAGAAGGTTCATTGATCTACTACACTGGGCCGAACAGAATCGGATGCCTTCTCTGCTGATCTCTTTGGACCAGAGTGAACTGGTCCTATCTTAAAGAAGCCCTACAGGTGTTTGGCATACAGGGTCAACTCCTACATGCTATTATGGGCCTATACTCAGCCCCTAGTGCAAGGGTCCTCACATCAGGGGTGGTCTTGGACCCTTTTGCGATCACCAATGGGACTAGACAGGACTGTCCCCTGTCCCCCTTGGTGTTCGCTCTTGCGATCGAGCCCCTAGCCCAGGCAATCAGATTACACCAAGGTATACAAGGTATAAAAATTGGACAGTCCTCTTACAAGATCGGTCTATACGCCGACGACATAATCGTTTGGCTCACTGACCCTTTAAACTCTCTCCCACACCTTTGTAAAACACTATATAAATTTAGTCAAATTTCCTACTATAAATTGAACAACTCAAAATCGGCTTGGAGTGGCCATGTCTCCACAACTGAAATCGAAGGTTGCTTCCATAGCTCCCTTCTCCTGGGCTCCTAATTCATCCTTATCGTACTTAGGCATTCAGCTAGTAACTCCCTCATCCACCCTTCTTAGAACGAACCTCGCAATCCTTGAACAAAAACTACATTCCATAACTAAAGCTCTATTGACAAATGGAGCATATTGGCCAGGAAGGATTGCCCTATCCAAGATGTTCCTCTTACCACATGTCCTATACACCTTCAGGTCCCTACCACTCTCGATTCTGAAATCGCACAGTTGGCACATTCTGTTTGTTACTGATGCAATTTTTCAATAAACTCTTGGAAAAAAAAAAAAGACCATATAGATGAGATCTTGTTGGAAAAAAATGTTTCCTGACACCAAAATGGCAGCATACTAGTGATAGAGCTCTGCCTCTTGACCACTTCCTCAGGACCAGTGAAAAGCATAAAAAAAGGCATAGTGAGTGCACATGTGCGGGAGCTCCAAGATGGACGTCTGATCCAGGAGCTCCGCATCTACTCCAGCCATTGGCGCTCCTGGCTCCCACAGCTCCAACCAGGGTGACTCAGGATGAAGGGAAACAAATCCCTAAGCACCACAGCCACCTGAACCTGCCCGGAGAACAGCCTGGGGGCCACGTCTAAGCCTGCAGTCTGATGCATTGCTCCTGCCGGGTGTACCAAAATGGCCACGGCCTAGTTCATAATACGGACTCCAGCTCCCGGTAGGAGCTGCCCAGAGCCCCCTCCTTGGCACCAACCTAATCCGCCACCCTTCATAGCGTGAAGGCTATCAAGGGCCAATCTTTTCCATGCTCCCCCTCACCTACAACAGGCGCTGTTGAAGCAGTTGGGTGGTCCAAGGTGGCCGCTGATAAGGCCTAACGTGCGACTCAGGCCTACAGAATGCCGATTCTCCATTTAGAGCAGCTGCTAGAGAGGTGAACCAGCCCACCACTCTTCCTAGGAAGCCCATTGAGCCCTGAGGAGCGGACACTACATTTCTCTCAAGGACCCCCATCCTCTTATTAAACTACTACTGGGTTTCTGTGGAAGGAAGATAGGCCTCATCCCCCTTATCCGCCTCAGTGAACTTTATCCCTATCCAGAAGATGAATGAGGGGTGTGGGTGAAGAGGTCACAGTATCATACACCGCACTTCAAAAATATCAGTAGTAGGGCCCTAACAGCTCCCCGTATGCAGGGAGCGAATGTCAGGAGGGCGCTCGTACATCTCTTCATAGAGCCTGAACAGGTCCTCCCCTTTGAAATGGCCACAACTGGGGCCCCCTCAATATCTTCACCCCAAGAGGCTTCATCAGAGCATATACCAATTATCTCCCCGGCTACCCTCACCCTTACACCGGGGTCTAACTTACCCACACACCAACTTCTATGCGCATCCCCGGCTCTTATACCGCACAATGGAAGAGTCCCCGGTATCCCCGGCGGCTCGCCTTTCCTTCACCCAGCAAGACATGAACAACCCTAGCCCCACAACTCAGGAACCTCTCCTCAATACTGCAGACTTGTTCATCAAATTCTCCAACCTTTTGGAAAGGGGCCTGGCGAACACAGCCGCGAAAATTACGGGGGATATAAAAGCTGACTATTCTCGGGTCCAGAATGGATGCTATTGAACAGAAACTAGATTTTACGGTGGCCAGAACCAACCAAAACTCTGACCATTTACAAGTTTTACAGGACCAACTAGATATTGTCCTAGCAAGAATAGACGTCCTCAAAAACAGGTCGCAAAGATACAGCTTCAGGGTGAGGGGCCTTCCGGAAAATATCACCGAAGTCATGCCTGTGGTCCAGGACCTGGTCCAATCCATCATCCCAAATGTGCCTAAACACAGACTAGAGCTGGATAGAGCCCACAGAGCCTTGGGTCCCCCAAGAAAGGATGGTGCCCCAAGGGACATTATAGTCAAACCGCACTTCTATGCCATCAAAGAGGAAATAATGAGGGCCTCCCGGTCCAACTCTTCCATCTCCTGCATGGGGCACCCAGTCCAGATCTTTGCAGACCTATCTCCGAATACTATTCAAAACAGGAGAGCCCTCAGACCGCTTCTTCTAGTCCTACAACCTACAACGAGCAGAGCTTAAGTACTGGTGGGATAATAATGCAAGTATAGGGCGCAAATATCAACAGGCAAACAAGGAAATAAAACACAAGGGGCATAAATGACATGAATCAACTGCTTACAGTATCTTAGAAACTTGTGTAGTCAGAGGTGGTAGTCCTTGGATGTAGGACACCAATCCAGCTAGGGGAGATGATCAGCAGTGTAGCTGCTACACTGCTGATCATCTCCCCTAGCTGGATTGGCGTCCTACACCTGCCCCTTCTCCATCTCTTTGGACTGTGATTGTGCCTCTATATACCTGGGATCTTGTGAGTGTTTTTAACCGTTTCAATAAATTGTTGTACCTTGTTGATTGCACTTAGAGGCGCCTCTTTGTTCTTTGCCTTTCTTCAAGTACTGGTGGGCCTTTCCTTTTGCCGTCAAATTCAACCTGAAAGGGAAAACATTCGCCTTCTCAACCCTGGCAGAGGGGGAAAAACTCCTTCTACACCTCAAGTTAATTTCCCAAGAAGCTCCAATGGACCTTACTGACCCGGCTGGTTCCCACGTGAAGAGACCGCTTCCCTCTAGCCCAGTCTCACCACTCTGGACCAAGTCTAAGGGCAAGAAGGCTAAAGACAACAGACCTCCTTGACCCATCGATTGGACCGCTTGGATCTATCTACGTCTAATTGGTTTGGGCCTCTCTTTGGGATATGGAAGTGATTTTCATACACTCAAGAGATAGCTGTGAAAGTGGAGCTTCTTTGCTCCTTTCCATTGAACGTTTGACCACAGTTGCTCTTTGACTGTATTTAAGTTAGCTCTCTGGGACTCATACATTCACAATTTAGTTTAGTGCTCTATATGAAAAGAATCTTCAACTCTCCAATTTGTGTTTAAGCTTAGGATGTTCCTTAAAAGTTCTCAATACTCATACATGTTCTGGGTTCTTCTTTTTTCTTTCCTTGATGATAAAGTTTAGCCAAGGGGCGACCCGGCTGGGGTAGGTCCCCATGCGCCTCCACTTACTCCAGGGACTTCCTAGGAAATCCTTGGGATAAGTTGTCTGCCCTTGATGGGTCAGATAATGGCTCACTTCATTTGTTCTATTTGTGTTGTGTTCCCTCATAGAAGGGCAGGGATGGTGGGACAGAGGGGGGCCTATCCCCCTCTGGCACCGCCCCCTACAGCCATATATATAGGTGTAAATGTATCAGTTGTGTTTCTCTCTTCTTTTCCTCCTTTTTCCTCTTCTTTTCCTCCTTGAAAAAGCACCTAATCATTTCCTATGTTTCAGATGCATTCAGGTCTACCGGTCATGAGCCGGGGTTCCCGGATTCCCTCGAACTCTCCACTATCCCGCCGGGGACCTCCGGAACCAGGGTGAGTGCCGCTGTAGACACAAGCTTTAAACCTCATAAGCTCCATGGCTAAGGCATCCCACAGACATCTCAAAATACCTACCCACAATGCTTAGGGTCTGAGCTCTAAAAAGGAGGAAATTGTTCTCTCAATACAAAACACTCAATTTAGACGTTGTTATGATTCAAGAGACCCATTTCCCATTACGGTACAGCCCCAAATTCCTCCATTCACACTTTCCCGCTTCCTTCTTGGCTAATGCAGATTCCAAAACAAAAGGGGTAGCGATTCTGATTTCCAAAACATGCGGCTTCTCCCTCCTTAAGGAAATTAAAGACCCAGAGGGGAGGTATATCCTAATCAAAGGAACCATAGATGGGATCCTATATACACTCATCCCCTACTATGCCCCCAATAAAAGTCAAATTACCTTTTTTAAAGTGCTGTTTGACACTATCCAGCCTCACTTAGAGGGCAGAGTCATTCTGGGAGGTGACTCTAATACTGCTTTTGATCAAGGACTTGACAAATCTAGACCTATTGGTGACCAATTGACACGCCCAACCAGAGCAAGCCTGAAACTGGCCAAATTGCTTCATAAATTTAATATGTCAGATGTTTGGAGGGAATTAAACCCAACTAAGAGAGATTACACTCACTATTCTTGCCCTCATAATTCTTATGCTCGAATAGACCACCTGCTAGTACCGACACACTTAACACCCCTAGTAATGAACTCGCGAATAATCGACACTCCACTCTCCGATCACTCCATAGTTCTCATGCAATTCCGTTCCGACCCTCTCTTCGCGAAACAGTCACAGTGGAGATTAAACGAATCACTGCTAGCTGATCCCGTCAGACTCACTGAAATCAATAATTCTCTTAAGGAATATTTCCTCCTCAATAACAAAGAAGGGACATCTGCGGAAATTCTCTGGGCTGCCCATAAAGTTTTTATTAGAGGAATACTCATACAGATAGCTTTGCAAATTAAAAAAGAGAGATCGGCTGATCTGGTCAGACTGGAAAAATCATTTGCGTCTCTGCAGGCGTCACATAAGACTAACCCCTCTAAAACTCTCAAAGCAGAGAAATCTATCCGTTGGAGTGGCCAGAAATTCTACATGCAGAACGATAAACCAGGAACAATGTTAGCAGCTAGACTCTCACCCCGATATCGTTATCATCACCTTCCCAAAATTAGAGTCCCAGGTCAAGGTCTCACCACCAACCCTACGAAAATCCTGAAAACTTTCCATACGTTTTATTCTGATCTTTATGGCGTTCCCAAATGGAGAAGCTCCGATACCCTTTCAGCCTTTCTTGGGGACATCCCCCTTCCCTCCTTGACATCTGAACACAAACAATTATTGGAAGCTTACTTCATGGAGGAGGTACTGGGGGTCATCAAGGATTTAAGAAAGGGGTCTGCTCCAGGCGCGGATGGATTATCTATCCCTTATTATAAGGCATTCCCTGAGACACTCACCCCTCATTTGACAAAATTGTTTAACTCCAAAACTCAGGGCACTCCCTTAGACCCACAGCTTAATTCTGCCTTCATATTGGTGATGCCGAAACCTGATAAGAACCCTGAGGAGGTTGGTAACTATAGACCCATATCATTGATAAACAATAATATCAAAATTTTAACGAAGATCCTGGCAAATAGGCTAGCCACTTTCATTAACTCTTACATAAACAAAGATCAGGTGGGCTTTATCCCGGGAAGGCAGGGCCCGGACCAGATATGTAGGGCTGTAGACCTGATCTCCATCCTACAATCCAATTGTGAGGGCAGTTCTAAACAGTGAGGTATGGTCTTATCTTTAGACCTTCAAAAGGCCTTCGACTCTTGGAGTTTCTTGGAACTACATATTCCCGATTTTAGAGAAATGGGGATTCGGCCAGCGTTACATGGGGTCATCAGGGCCCTCTACTCCTAACCTATGGCCGTATAAGGCTCCAGGGATACCTTTCGAATCCGATAACTATAGCCAAAGGGACAAGACAGAGGTGCCCCCTCTCACTGCTTATCTTTGCGATGGCTATTGAAACCCTAGTGATCGCTATACGCCAAAACCCGGAAATCAAAGGGGTCTCCTGTGGCCCTCAGAACCATAAATGTGGTCTGTTCGCAGATGATATCCACTTATTCATCACATCCCCCCATTCCTCACTGCCCAATTTAGGTAGTCTACTAGACTCTTTTGATGATCACTCAGGGCTAACAGTGAACTACTCCAAATCCCATGCAATGAATCCAAAAGGACTTCCTGAATATTGTGCCACCGTCCCTAAGACCAGAACAAAAGATTTGGACATTTTAAATGGGCACACCACGAGATAGCACATGCAATTGTAAAAATATACAAAGTTTAGAAATAGCTACTGCAACCGACAGCCATGCTATGAGTGGGGTCCTGAGGAAGCTCTTAGCGAAACGCGTAGACTCCCACATTTTTGTGTTTTGTGTGTGTATACACACCATGGTTGTAATGGTAGTAAACGTGCATTAATTGTTCTGATCCAGATCTGGACATGCCATGTGATGTGGTCCCTTTAGCAAGGCTCCACGTACATGAAATGTTGAGATTTGTGTTGTTTATTTTTAATTTTTGATATGTACTCAACGTTTGTGCATCTTTTTTAATGTATGAATAAACTTTGTATATTTTTACAATTGCATGTGTTATCTCGTGGTGTGCCCATTTAAAGCGTCCACATTGTGTGGGGTTTCCCACAAATCTTTTGTTCCCATGCAATGAATGTTTCCCTCTCCCAGGATACAGTAGCCTCCCTCCAACACTCTTTTCCTTTTAAATGGAGTATGTCATCTATTAAATACTTAGGCATTAATCTGACGGCCAAGACTGAGGACTTATATGCTTGTAATTTTCCTTCCATTTACCGAAAACTTGAGGACGACCTAAAATCCTGATCGAAGAGTAATCTCTCCTGGTTGGGTAGAATCAATGCGATCAAAATGACCCTTCTCTGGAGGATTCTGTACCTGTTTCGAGCCCTTCCAATCCATATTAGGAAAAGTCATTACGGTCTTTCCAGAGCAAAATCCTCAGATTTGTCTGGGGCAGTTCAGGTTTTAAGGTTCCCCCAAAGTACGCTATATCACCACAGGAAGAGACGAGGGTTGGGTTTACCTCTTCTCCTCAAATACTACCAAGCAGCAAGATTGGCGCAACTTTCCTGAGTATACTCAAGGTTTGAGAAACCGGACTGGATCCAAATCGAGAGGCAGGCTGTACCGAATTACACTATAGACTTCCTCCTTTTGGACTCATCCAAAAAAAAGACCCCCTATATTATCTCCTACCCTTTCCCATTCATTTGTCCTCTGGGACTCACTGTGTCACCACCCCGAATTAGTTTCAACCCTGACTCCCTTAGCGCACATATTTCGTAACCCAGATTTCCCTCCCGAGCTGGACATCAAAGCGTTCAAGTGGTGGTTGGACAAGGGGCTGTACCGTATAGGGCATTTTTTTACTCCCTCGGGCCACTGCATAAGCAAAATTGATCTTCCAGCCTCAGAAAAGTTCAGATTTCGACATATTTCTCAATTTCTACGGCATATATGGAAAGAGAGGCCTCTTCCCCCAAAAATCTTGGCTTATGAAACTTGGTGCGGCCAAGCCATGGAGCAGACGGGAGGAATCTTTACGCGGCTCTCACTAGTCCATCGGCAAAGGCTCCCTACATAAGGCTCTGGGAGGAGGATTTTCACTTCTCATGGGACATGGAAACATGGCACAGAGCTCTCTCTGACTCATCCAAAGGCATTTTAAATACTGTCCTCATGGAGGCGAGCATCAAGGTTATCACTAGGTGGTACCTCACTCCTTCTAAATTGGCCCAAATCTATCCCCCGGCTAACCCACAGTGTTTTAGAGGCTGTGCCCTTTTGGGTTCCATGCCACATATTTGGTGGGAATGCCCAAGGATTAGACTTTTCTGGAGGAGAATCTTTAACCTCATAGAAAAGTTGATCAAGACCCAGGTCCAAACCTATCTAAGTCCAACAGGAAATTGTTACAGTTTAATTTAATCGGGGCCAAGCTCTCCATAGCAAAAGCTTGGAAAAAATCAAAGGTGTCTTTTGCAGCAACAGTTCGAAAAATCTCCTGGATTATGTCCCAGGAGAAATTATCCAGTATCCTCTCGGACACCTCCAAGAGGTTCGAGAAGATCTGGGAACCCTGGGCTGCTTACATAGGTGTTTCCTTCATACCAGTACAGTCCCTAAATGGGGCGGACCTGAACTGAAGGTGCTTCTCTCCCCTCTCCTTTTCCTTCTACTCTTTCTTTCTCTTCTCTCTCAGTACCTCAGTCTATTTCTGTCCTATGGTTATATTGGTTCCTAGTTTAAATGATTGCCGTAAGTGTGAGACGGACTTGCTTCAGAGCCATCACTTTTTACCCTATTAAAGGTATTATTGCTAAAGCAGAAGGTAAGCTTCTAGCCCAATCTCTTCTAGTGAAGCGAAACCCCCTCTCTTGCACACAGCTTATTCCCAGTATGGGGTGCATATAAGTTGGGGGATTTTAGTTCTCCACTAATGCTCAATAAGTTTTCGCTCTCCTTGTCACGTTTGAATTTAAAATAAAAATCTTTTGAAAGTAAAAAAAGCATAGTTAGCTGCCCTCCATTCTTCTTTTTTTCCCCATACCTCCACGCACCAGTGAAGAGTAAGCAGTTCTATGTCCCTTCCTCTGCCTCAGTGCAGTAGCCGTCTGGGTTCAAGCCTCTCCCAGTTCGAAGACCCAGTGCTTGGGCCACTAAATTGCACTAACAAGCCTGGGTGCCCCTTCTGTGGATCATGATGGGGCCCTGCAGTGTTTCCTCTTTAGGAACGAAAATTGCCATTATGTAAGTGTCTGTGGGCTGAGGCTTGGGAGGGGCCAACTACCGTATTTTTTGCACCATAACACGCACTTTTTTCCAAAAAGTAGGGGAAAGTCTCCCTGCGTCTTATGGTGCGAATACCTGAAAAAAAACCCGCCCCCCCTCATCACCGCCGGGAGCTCGCATTACACTGTGGGCTGCCAGGCAGCATAGAGCGCTGCTCTGATCTCACACAGTGAGAAGACAGAGCAGCCGCAGTACTTCATTTGGCCACTGGGGCTTCATTTGGCCCCAGTGGCTGAATGAAGTACTGCGGTGGCTGGAGCTGCTCTGTCTTCTTTCTGAATGGTATCTGGCTGCAGAGTGGAGCTCCACTAGGCGCAGTGTGATGACGTCATCACAGTGCAGCGGTGCCGGGAGATATGAATCTTCCTCTCAGCTCTGTCAGGCTGCATTTCATGGACACAGGTATGGCTGTATTTTATGGACTCTGCTATGTGCTGTATTTCATGGGACTGGTATGTGCTGTATTTCATGGGACTGGTATGTGCTGTATTTCATGGGATTGATATGTGCTGTATTTCATGGGACTGCTATGTGTTGTATTTCATGGGACTGCTATGTGCTGTATTTCATGGATCTGGTATGTGCTGTATTTCATGGGACTGCTATGTGCTGTATTTCATGGGACTGCTATGTGCTGTATTTCATGGGACTGCTATGTGCTGTATTTCATGGGACTGGTATATGGCTGCACTGGTAAATATTTTAGTACACAATTTGGTTCAGAATATTTTTTTTTTCTTGTTTTCTTCCTCTAAAACCTAGGTGCGTCTTATGGTCAGGTGCGTCTTATGGTGCGAAAAATACGGTAATTCATTAATTTTCCTTTTTTGGTTCCTTTCACCATACAGGGCTGCCTATCCCTTTTATTTTGTGCTGTCTCATATGTGTTCTCCCTTACCTTGATCTGTTTTTCTTTTGAGTGCCTCCCATGTCTCCATGTGTGTTAGTATTCTGTTCCCCTCTTGTTTGCCCATGTGGGGATCTAGACCACGCAGCCTGGGGTGTCTTGATGACATCATCAGGCTGCGCCGCCCATCAGGAGTTCCTATCAGCATCTTGCTTATGGGCAAAAGCTCACTGTTGCCAGCAATGAGGGATGCAGTCCTGGGGGAGCTCCCTCTGCTGATTTTTAACAGGTAGTACACCAAAAAAAAAAAAAGTGTATGTATGTGTGTATGTGTATATGTATATGTATAAATATGTAGAAGAATTCCAAAGACGGGATCATTGCACTTGAAGATATTTATTTCTCAGAAGTCCACAAAGAGACTATTAAAATACATTACAAGATATACTTGCATGCCAGATCACATTGAAAATGTGTGTGTCATTTCAGATAGCGAGCTTTCGGGCTAAGTATTAAATGCCCTTCCTCAGGCTAAGATTCTTCTTCTGAGGAAGGGCGTTTAATACTTAGCCCGAAAGCTCGCTATCTGAAATGACATACACATTTTCAATGTGATCTGGCATGCAAGTATATCTTGTAATTTATTTTAATAGTCTCTTTGTGGACTTCTGAGAAATAAATATCTTCAAATGCAACGATCCCGTCTTTGGAATTCTTCTGTATATGGTCGGTGGGACGACCAGATCGTTGGAGCACTGCCGACATCTGTTGTGCGGTTCACCACATCGTTTTGAAATTATATATATGTATATATATATGTGTGTGTGTGTGTGTGTATGTGTATATA
>BLSH010304626.1:72512-99328 GCA_018402905.1 Glandirana rugosa | reverse complement strand
AACGAACCCGGACTTTTTTTGAAAAGTCCGGGTCCGGGTCCGGGTCCCGGACACCCCAAAGTTCGGTACGGACCCGAACTTTACAGTCCGGGTTCGCTCAACTCTAGTTGAGACAAATCATTTTGACGAACAGGGGTTCTTACAATGGTCAGTTTTCAATCATAAAGCGCAAACCTTTAACCCAAAAGTAAACAGATCTGTCAGTGTAACTGCTTAAAAAATATTAGCTGGACTTAGGCTTTAATGTGTTAGTCATTTATTTAAAGTTCATCCAAATCTACTGGTTCATTTAGCACTGCTCTCTGGATAGGTTGATAATGCTGCTGTCCATTGGTGACTGTGCTGCTTCTCCATAGACACAGGGGTTGATTTGCTAAAACTGGAGGGTGCAAAATCTGGCGCAGCTCTGCATAGAAACCAATCAGATTCCAGGTTTTTTTTTCATATCTTAATCAAACAAGCTGAAGTTAGAAGCTAATTGGTTTCTATGCAGAGCTGCATCAGATTTTGCACTCTCCAATCTTAGTGAATCAACCCTAATGAAGGAGTGAGTATAGTCACCCTAAGAAAGGGGGTATGTTGCTGGCTGGATCCCAATGTGAAAATAAAGGAAAGCAACCAAAAAAATGAATGCAGCCACCATATGTAAAGACAGGTAAGTAGCAATATACTTATTTTTTGTTCTTAAAAAGTGTAACCTCTGTGCCTTGTCACTGTTGCTGCTGGACTGGGGATGCATTTTCGATCAAGCTGTACTACTGCTTATGTGGAGGTCAAAGACCTTCCACACAGAAAGGTCTGGACCCGAGGGCTTATATCACATCCCTGTCTGTGCAGAATTACAAGCCATTTCATGAGGAAAACAATACTGTTTTGCATGGAGTTTATTTTCAAACCTTTCACTTTTGGACATGCATTTATTTTTTTTCTTGCACACATATTAAATCGTCTATTTTATTGACTTTTTTTAAAAAAAGACCACAAAATTATTATTATTATTATACAGAATTTATATAGCACCAACAGTTTAGAAGAAAAGAAATCCGGATGGCTGCACACCAATACTAAGATCCAAAACACCTTTATTTTATAAGTACAAGCAGGGGAGGAATGACTAACGCGTTTCACACATAAACTGTGCTTTATCAAAGCCCAATTGTTAGCTCTGTGAACTGGTCATTTATATCCGGCTGAACCACCCCACATGACAGTAATCAGCTGTTTAACCAGTTCAATACCATGTTTTCATCACTGCTCAATAATAAAAATGTATAACGTACCCAAAAAACAAAAATAAAAATATTCTTTAAATGAAATTGAAATATTACAAAAAAAATTTACAAAAATTTACAAAAAATATATTTAAAAACTTGTGTGTTAGTATAGCTGGGCCCAAATGATGGTTTGAACTGATTGTAGCATGAGAATTTCACAAATATATTATCCATCAAAATAGGTTCAAAACCAAATGTAAGAAAGCAAGTGGCAAATGATAAATCATTGCAAAGCCACTGTCTCATAAAGAGAAATTGGAGAGGACCCAATCACAGAACTTCCAAAGACATGAACTCCATGTTGATGGGTATAAAGTCAAAATAGTGATCTATACATATCTAAAATTAAATATCACTTACCACTATCTGTTGTATCATGAATGTTAAAAAGCTAGATCACAATACACATAATCCAACAATCGTAGTAATGGGTAGGATCCCATTCAAAGTTTAATCCTGATGTGATTCTTGTCTGAACATGAAATATCCACGACACTTCTCGTTTGCAAAGGGTTCTGAACAAATCTCCAGCCCTTCTAGGGACTGTGACTTTTTCAACGCCCTGTATTTGTAAGGCAGAGATATTGCCCCCATGAGCATTATTGAAATGTCTTGCCATGTTTGTACCATGCTCCTTCTCAATATTGTATAGATGGCCATTGAGGCAATCTCTCAGTCTTCTCATGGTCCTACTGATGTACTGAATTGCACATATCTTACAAGTAATTAAATGTATAGCATTCCTGGTGTTGCAATTTATGAATTTCTTAATGGTAAACTCCCTCATGTTCGTGGTGGATTTAAATTTGTCGCCCTTTAAAATACAGGCACAACACAGACTATTATCAACCCCACACTTATACTTACCTGTGAAATCCAATCAAGTCCTCCCCTGTGTCTTAAACTGGAGATCACTAGGGGATAATAATCAACCCAGAAAGGGTGCCTGACAGGGAACTATTCTGATACCCCTGGATAGTATTTTAGCGTATGTATCATCCTCATTTAATATTGGAATGTATCTCTCAATTATCATTTTTATCTTTTTATATTCCAGGCTAAAAGGGATAGACAATACTGGCAGATTATGGGAAGCCTTTTTAGTCTTTTTATCTTGTAGTAACCGATCTCTATTGGTAAATTTAGCTATATTAACAACTCTACTTAGAGTGCCTGCTTTGTAACTCCGTGATCTGAACCTGTTGCACATTTTATTAGTCTCTTTACAGAAGTACTCATCTTCACTACAAATCCTCCATAACCTAAGTAGTTGTCCTACTGGTATACCCTTGGTCACATGACCTGGGTGACTAGAATCTGCCCAGAGGAGAGTATTGCCAGATAGAGGCTTTCTGTAGAGACCAGAAATGATGCAACATCTCTACCCTGCACTGGGACATCCAGAAAAGGAATAGTCTCATGACTCAACTATCCAGTGAATTTCAAATTTAACTGATTCTAGTTTAAATATTCCAAAAATGTATCAAGACTATCTAACGAACCAGTGTAAATAAACATCGGTAGAATTTTATCCCGGACCTGAATGGATTTGTGCTCCCAAAAATGCGGACTCTCTCCCATCAACCCATACATAATTTGGCGAGGGATGGGGAAAACCGTGCCCCCATCCCTGCTCCGCATTTCTGGAGATAAAATGAGTTGTCAAAAGAAAATAATCATGACATTCAAGGATTTATGGTCCAGAAACATTTCCACTGCTATGAGTCTTAATCTATGTGCTATGGATGAGTATAAGCTAGATACATTGCATGTAATCCATTTGTCATAATCTCCCCAGGGCATATTGGAGCATATATTGAGTAATTGTTTAGTATCTCTCAAGTAGCTAGGCAAATTGTGTACTAAGGGTAGCTACCCAATAGCTCAACCATTCATCTAATGATCCGATCCCAGCCAAAATGGGTTGGCCCATCAATGGATCCAATCCCTTGTGGGTCTTTGGAACGTGATGAAGTACATGCAAAATAGGCACTTCAGGAACAAGGCTCTAACCCTCTTCTGTATTTTCTGTATTTAAGATACCCAAATGAATACCTTTATTGGCCAGCATAATAAGAATGTTTTTATACTTACTGTTGGGGTTCCTTTTTAATTTATGATAGGTATCTTCATCTGACAGCTGTCTTATTGCCCCATTCTTATATGCGTCTGAAACCAAAATTACTACAAGGCCACCGTTATCATAGCTTCTAACAAAAATGGAGGAATCCTTATTAAGTGTATCTAAAGGAGCACGTTCAGATTATGTAATATTATCAACTTTGATGTTAATGGAAACCCTATTGCTTGAGCACTGTGCTAATCCAGTAAGTTATTTTTCCACCATTTTCTGAAATTGATCAAGGGGCTTACCCCTAGTGTTGATGGGGTATAAATCTGATTGTTGTTTGAAGGGTGCACACACAGCTGGTGTACCTTCCTCCCCACCAACTGAACCGGATTCCTCCCACAAATCATTGCCAGCACAGGGCTCACAAAACCCTGTTTGTACATTATGTGAAGAGCTATCAGTAGCAGGTGCAGCCTCTAATCCATCATCCACATTATGCTGAAAATAATGTTTACGTAATGTAATGTTCGATGTCTAATATAGTTTCAAATAATTATTGTGTTTTGGATATGTTATACATTTTGATTATTGAGCAGTGATGAAAACATGGTATTGAACTGGTTAAACAGCTGATCACTGTCATTTGGGGTGGTTTGGCCGGATATAAATGACCAGTTCACAGAGTTAACAATTGGGCTTTGATAAAGCACAGTTTATGTGTGACATGCATTAGCCATTCCTCCCCTGCTTGTACTTGTTATGCTCTAGGCGTCATACATGATTTTATACAAATAAAGGTTTTTTGGATCTCATTAGTGGTGAGCAGCAATCCAGATTTAATTTCCCCCAATTGCTACAGCTGTGACTGTGCAAGCACCCTGCATAGAGGAGATCATGCCATTGGAGCTGGCTCACCTGCGAGCAGCATGAACTTTTGTCTAATGCACCAACAGTTTACTCAGTGCTTTACAACATAAGGGCAGACATTACAAGTACAATACAATTTAATACAGTATGAATCAGAGGGCCCTGCTTGTTAGAGCTGACAATCTAAGAGGTAGGGTCAAGAGATAAAAAAGGCAATAAATGTGTGGGATGAGCTGATGGAGAAAGGGGAAATACAGTTGTTAGATGGGGGCAGGGTAAGCCTCTCTGAAGAGAACGTTTTCAAGGATCATCTAAAAGTGAACAGAGTAGGAGATAGTCAAACAGATTGGGGTAGGGAGTTCCAGAGGATGGGAGAGGCTCAAAGTCCTGGAGGGGAGCATGGGAACAAGTGACAAGGGAGCTAGAGTTCAGGAGATCTTGGGAGGAGTGAAGAGAATTATTAGGTTCATATTTTGAGACTACATTAGTGATGTAGCTGAGGGCAGAGTTGTGGATGATTTTGTAATTTGTTGGTAGTATTTTGAATTGTATTTTTTTGGGTAAGCAGAAGCCAGTGGAGGGATTGGCAGAGTGGGGTAGCAGACACTGAGCAGCTGGTAAGGTGGAGGAGTCTGGCAGCAACATTCCCGATGGACTGAAGGGGGAATAGCCTATGTAAAGGTAAGCCAATGAGGAGGGAGTTGCAGTAGTCAGCGAGAGACCAGGGAGTTGACTAGGAGCTTGGTGATGTCATTGGTTAGGAAGGGGCATATTTTAGAGATGTTGCAGAGATCAATCGACAGGTCCAGACTAGAGGAAATGTACCTATGGAAATAAATCTGCTGTATTCTTAATGGTTTGGGGGTCACCATTAGATTACAGATCTGGAGGAACACACCCTGGTTTAAACACGACTCATGAGCATGAAGAGATGAGCCTTAGCAAGTCTGCCAGAAAATTCAAAGGAGCTGGAATGTAGGAAGATTTTAAATATAAGAAATTGTTTTATGCACATAGAATAATTGGTTTGACTTCCTTTCCCTCCCCATTGCTGAACAAAATACACCACCATTGTGTTGTTTATTTGAATTATAACTCTCTTCCCCTAAATAGAAGAGTAAAGGAAATCAAGGCTTGCCAGAGTATCAGAATATTGGAGACTCTTCCTATTTCCAAACTTGACCACTTACATGAACAAGAATGTCCTGTAATTAGCTCCCTAGCCTCCAGTGCTAATATCTGACATAAACAATTTCCAAGTTCCAGTGTCCAACTGATGGCAATTTTGAAGATTTGATGCCTTCAGCTACCATCAGAGTTCTTCATTACAGAAGAAATTTGGATCAGATGAAGTAATGATCACCATGTCCAGTGGTTCAGGAAGACCTATTTGAAAGGTTCTGATATTGCAGTGTGCATACTTCACCATAGATATTGTGGCTGACAGGGTCCCAGTCCTTTTCATACAGTGGGAGGCTGGCAGAAAAGTACTGGTTATTGCCAATTTCACCTTCCATCTGATGGTCAAAATCTCTTCCTCAGGCAACCTAATAAAATTGCTGACTGTATAAAATAGAACCAGGCTAGACTGAAAAAATGACAAATTGGTTTCTGTACTTCAAAGTCGTCAACATAGGCTAAAGCAACTTTGGGAACTTTCAAGTTCCTGCAGAATTCCTTCCCTGGCCTATAAGAATTAACATCTTAAATCGGTCAACACCTTGCATTTTTTTCTGCTGAATGGTGACCTTTGTTGCTTCTGTGATCTTGGGAAATGACTTAACTTAAGTAACCTTTGAGATTGCGGCATTGCTTTTTATACCATCATATGAAATTTACACCAGTTGTTTTGAACTGCTGCTCCACCAGTTCTTGAGCCAAAATTCTCTGCAAGCTGTGATGGAATACAACATGGATCTACATCAACATCCCAATTAATTTATAGTGGCTTCCCTAAAGATTCAGCTGCTAGGTTTTAACTCTTCCAAGGCTAATATGATGTTCCATTTCCACTTGAAAGCTGTTTATACATAATCTGTGCAAACTTCAAATAGTTAAATAGCTTTTGCTATATAAATCAGGGCTAACATTGGTTTACATCACTTCCCAAATTATATTTTATTCAGGACTAGATCTACTTTGTGATTTGAGCTTTCCTTGCAATTTACTGCATCACCCTTTGGGATAGTTACAGTACATGACATTCTAAACACAAGACTGTGTGTCAACCCCCCCAAAGGTATAAAGCTTGGAGAAGTGATAGGTGAGATATACATTTTTTTGTCCATTTTCTTACATTCTCCAAAGACTATTTCTTTAATTTCCTGCTTCAGTGAAAAACAGATGCAATTTTCATAAAGAAGGTTTAGTATTATTTGGTTTTACTGGATTTTGAGAATGCATTTGGCCATTTAATCGCCTGCTTAATAGATGTGACAAAAGGCTGAACTAATGAAAGATGAAATCCTAACTGTAAATAATCTTCTAAACAAATCTTGAATCTAAAGGAGAGCCACGGAGCCATGTATCTCATGAGATGTTTTTCAAGTAGAAGGCATAGAAATTGTGGCTGATGCTTGAGGGGTAGCCATGACATTCAAAAGGATAGCACTAACATGTATTCTTGTACTGTATGATGGATCGTATCAATCACTTGTGTGTTAACAGTTTCTCTTTCTCTCAAGACTTTGGACTAGCACAAATAAATGTGTCTTATAGGGCCAGCCTGTTGCATACCCAGCATTGCTTTCCAGGCAGATAATTATATCTGTGAAACTGTGTAGAGGAATAAAATTCTTCAATTGGCTCATACCTCTTGTCTCGCTTCTAAAGCTGCCGAAATGAACTTTAAAATATTAACAAGATGGCATTACTCACCCATGTGTTTACATTGCAAGCTCCCTGTATATAGCTCCATATGTGATCAAGGGTGTGGCACGGAGGCTACCCATGCCATGAATATGACCCTTCAGGTATGAAATTAGAGTTTGCATTTCCCAGATAGCAGGAATATTGTTTCCTGATGATCCCTGGATCATTCTGTTCCATTGTTCTTATGACTATGTTAAAACCTATAAATGCTCCATCATCCCCCATTTGTTAACTGCGGCAAAATCTTTAATCCCTATTCTCTGGAAGAAACCAGAGATTCCATCAATTGAATCTTGAATACAGATGGTCGACCAGGTATATGCTATGGAAGACCTTACCTCTACAATCCATAATACTTGTACCTTATTCACCAAAACATAAGGAGTTTGGGTGGCCTTTAAGTCCACTTCAGATTACAAGAATATTATGCTTTTGGATAGTACTTAGCTTAATTCCTTTGTGTCTGAGGTGAGGTTGCTGAATTGAATTGGTATGGATGACCCCAATGGATGAAATAGGAGAACATATGAGTTTTAGCTTGATTGAATTATCGCATTTCCTCTGATGACTGCTCCCCCCCCCCTTTTTTTCATTTCCCTTCCTATTTTTCTTATCTCACTTTTCCCTTCCCTTTGTTCCTTTTAATATCTACCTTTTCATACCCTTTCCTGTCCTGTTTTTATTTAAAGATAAAAATAGTAAGATGCCCATCTTAATCTGATATTTTGTGTCTAAACCCCATGTTTAGGGGTATGATTTATTGAAAGTTTGGTTTCGTTTTTGTATTTTTAATAGGCATCTAAATAAAGAGAAATTAAATAAAAAAAAACTGTGCAAAGTGTCTACTGGAACTATAATGATAATGTGAGCAATGGCTGGGAGACCATGATCTTCTGCCTAATTTATACAATGCAAGTTCTTATCTCTGGAACAATAATGCAAGGAAGGGGTACAGCAAAGCAAAGTTTGTGGTAAACATTTAATGTTTAAAAATATTTGTTTACATAATTTTGTCAATACTAACCAACTCTTAAAGAGTATTACATGGTGGACCCATACTAGGATCTATATTACAATAAATAGAGACAACAGTGACAACACAGCAAGGCTGCTGTAAAGATAAAAAAAAGTAAAAAAGAAATAGAATAATAAAGCTTGAGACAAGAATTCCTAGGCATGTATCTGAACCCCCAATAGTGACAGAAGTAATATGTTATAAAGGTAAAGGGTCTTCTCAGGAAGGGGAGCAGGATAGATTGCTGTTTTGGCTGCCCACCACTTTTAAATGCACCACTTTTAAATGCCACCCTCCCTGATTATACTGTCTCCTTCCCCTCATTCAGACAAAGAGTAAGTACCAAGTGAAAGGACTTTAGCCAGTCATGGCATTTCAGTCTCACAGACATCATAATGATGTGACAATGCCAACAGAAGTTGATACTTGGAGAGCGAATAAGGGAAAAGGGGTGGCAGAGCCATTGAATGTTTGCCCTGTGCCACAAAGATAGAATTACCACTAGTGATGAGCTGTCCTAGGTTCCAATGAGTCAATTGTGCTCCAGATGAGCAGAGACAAGGAGAATAAGATGGATAAAAAGCCACAAGAGATATCTTTCTAAGAGTAGTGTTCAATTGTACATGCATGAAAAGTATGGCAAAACGTATAGTAAATGTAGGGTATATTCACATTCAAAAGGTTGTTGGATACTCATCCTAGGGACAGATAACCTATTTTAACACATGTATAGAATATTCAGAATGTGGGTGGTCACACTTAATGCTTGTTGGGGTTGTCTGGAGACTCCTGCACTGCGCTAGGCTGAGATCAGATCTGGTGAGCAATGGTAAAGAAGCTGAGGTCCCAAAATGGAACCAGTGTGTATTCAGCAAAGATCAGAGCAGATTCAAAACAATATACTCTGAGCTAAAGAAATGCATACAAATCCCACCCTTTAAAATGCACTGTACATAATTTCCTGATGAAGTTTCCACTACAGAGCCATGCAATTCATTGATAGTGTTTAATAAATACGTATCTTCCTGAGGAATCTACTTGGAAGCATCTTTCTATTTAATGAGCACCTCTACTAACCACACACTAGTTCAATTTTGGGGCCTCACCCTCTTTGCCTGGGTTCAGCAAGGGTTTAGCACCCTTCATAGAAGTTAGAATGTTAAACCCGAACCCCATTGAATTGAATGAGAGCTGAACCTGTCAATTTAAAAATGCTCATTTTCTGGGCTAATAGGCAAGTGGGTGTTAAAAGATATCATGAAGGTGGGCACTGCTATGGGAAACATTTACCAATGAAAAAAAAAGTAAATTCCAAGAGAACTGAATTTTTACAAAGGATAAAGGCTTAAAAATTGCCTGTGAATAACCTTGACACCTGTAAAAAACAGCCGACATACCCCTCGAACGGTCAGCTATGAATTTTAGGAGACATTTGGAGGGGTCTGTATGCTGTTATTTTTTTTTTTTTTGGTTTGTTTGTTTATAAAAAAGCTAGCTGGGGGCGTGGCTGGAAGCCAACTGAGATGGTTGCTTGCTAACTCCGCTCCATCCATCCATTTTCTTTCCAAGTTGGTGCTAGCGGTGCTGCGGCCTACACACGCGACAGCTTGGCAGCATCAGGAATACGGGCACAAACTTCAGGAGGGGCAGCATGGAGGTCTCCCAAGCCTAGTAACAGCTCTATGGCCTCTACACCATCCACCAGTCCAGCCAAATCTAAGCTGAGACTGACACTAGGCACAGAACCAGATCACTGAGGTGAGCCCTGCTTCACAGCCATCTCATATGCACTCAGCCCTGCAAAACTCCATTGCAGTTTTCCCAACCTCCAACCAGCTGGTGCTTGACACCACATTGAGAGACATTTTGATATCTCTACAAAGATCTATCCACTCTGACATGCATCATTTTGCCTCTGAAATATCCTGTTTTGGGGAGAGAGTCACGAACATTTAACCTAAAATGGGAGAAGCTACCTCATCCTTCAATGACCTAGTGGATGCCCAAGGGGAGGGAGCTGAGGACATTGAGTGGATGAAAGCTAAACTGGCAGACTTGGAGGATTGTTCCTGAAGGAACAACATGGAAGTCAGGGTTATCCCAGATCTGTTCAGCAATCTGCACTAAAAGAATACTTCACACAACTATTCACACAACTATTGGTAGCATTCCTCCTTGATACTCCCTCTGGGGAGCTGATAATAGACCACATTAACAGGCTGCCTAAACCACCCCACCTGCCAGAAACTACCCCAAGGGACACTATAGTCTGCATACATTTTTATCACATAAAAGAAAATCTCATGAGGACTATACAAGATGCTGCCATATTTCCTCAACCATACTATAACCTAGCCTTCTATGCTGATCTGTCTAATTATACTATGCTTCAGAGAAAAAACCTCTCTACTATCACCAAACCACTCCATAATCATCAGATGCCGTACAAGTGGGGTCATCTGGTAAAACTGATAGTCACAAAGGACACCAACTCTGTCTCCATTCATATGTTGGAGGAGGGCCTTTTGCTGCTGAGGCAATTGAATATATTGGAGCCCCGGGTCAACACCGCTATCAGAGCCGCAACTCCAAAAATGACTACCGGAATGTCATCTACACTTTCCTTCACCAGCACTTACACTTCTTCCCTGCTGCTTGACAACAACCATAGACTTGCCCCAGAGCATCTGGTAATAATAATCCAAACCTAGAGCCTGCTCATCTATCATAGCAATCCATCAGTTTTCAGTGTCCTCCCTTAACCCTAAAGGCCTAAATCATCTGGGAAAGAGGTACTCCCTCTAGTCTAAAGCATGCAAACTCCAATGTGACATTTTTTGTATTTTATGAGACCCACTTCAGCCAGGACAAAGCACCAAGCATGTCCCACAAAACGTTTCCACATATTTTTTTCACAAATGCACCTACCAAAACCAAAGGGTTACTTATTGAAATTAGAGACTGTGGCCCTTAAAAATATCTTGGTTACCTCTGATCCGCAAGGGAGGTTCCTGATTATGGTCTGCAAAGTTAACAATGTAAGGTGCGCATTTGTGAACATTTTTTTCCCGAATATGGGTCAACTTCTTTTTCTTTACAAACTTTAGAAAAAAGTAAATAAAATCAAACAGGGTCGAGTCATCCTATGCAGAGACTTCAACATGGTCTCAGATGCTTCTACTGACGTTAAAGGCCCCCAAAATGTAAAAACCCCGCTCGTCTGCCCTGTTGTAGTTTCTCTGCACAAATGATCTATTTGACACCTGGAGATGTCAACACTCCATTGAGAGGTATTTTACCTTTTTTCCAAGCCGCATCGCACTTACTCAAGGATAGACTTATTCATAGGAGACAAACAGCTCCTACAAGAAATACATACTTCAGAGATACATACTATCACATGGTCAGTCCATGCACCCATCTCTATACTGTTGGGCGACAAATCAGACTTCACTTTCTAATTGGTGGAATGATCCACACTTAATGGCACTTCCTGACAACCACACTCTCATCCTTAACCATCTGAAAGACTTTTTTGACCTCAATGCATCTGACCCGACCCATGAAAAGATAAAAAGATGAGACAGCATTCAGACACGAGCATCTCAGGCTTTCTGAAATCCTTACATCTCCCCCAACTATCTTCCGAACATCTATCTACTCTAAATGTCCCGTTAACGGCTAAGGATATTACCCAAGCTATTTCTGCACTTCCTAATGGCAAAGCCCCGGTTCCCGATAGCTTCTCGGACGAATACTATAAATTGTTCTCCAAAACTCTTACCCCTGTTATGTGTTGGACGTTGCTGTGTCTTCTGGTGAGTTTCCAAGTGAAATGCTCTCTGTTAATATTGTAACCCTACCCAAACCAGGGGAGGAGCCAGTTACCCCTTCAAATTTTTGACCTATCTCTTTGCTGAATACGGACCTCAAATTGTAGGTGAGAATATTGGCTCTCAAATTAGCCCCATCATGCCCCATCTTATACATTCCGACCAAGTAGGTTTTACCTTGGGTAGACAAGCTCCTGACACTACACGCAAAATTACAAGTCTTCTTTACCACACCGAATCAAAAAATATCCTGGCCCTATTTGTAGTGCTAGATGCCAAAAAGGCATTTGACATATGATACTTAAAGCATACATTAAAATAGTGAATATTGCGCAAATCTAAAAAAGGGGGGAAAATTTCAAAGCTGCCAGCACAACAATAGACAAGATTGTAATAAATAGTATGGTAAACTGTGCAGCGCTAAGACTCCCACTGGAAACAAATTAAAAACAAATGTACATGTGTACAATATGTGCTTTTTTAAAGTGCAAACAGTGAAGAAAGTTCATAAATCCTCCATATGGAAGCTCCATAGAAGATCCATTAAATGCTCCTTGTGGTATCACCAAGTGTATATTGAAGAAAGCCCCACCTATTATCACAGAGGCTTACCAGAATGACTGGGCGCAAATGGACATACGTCAGCGGGGTCAAAGCAATAAGGGGGTATAGTACCCAATAATTATTCAACATCCACCAAAAATGTTATCCTCCACCAAACAATCCAGACTCTTACCAGATAACATGGACACAGACGTATACCAGCTGGGTCTGAATTCACAGGGGGTGTAACCCCAGTCAGGTACTCATATTTGTAAGGTATTCAATAGGCATCCAATATTCCATTATAACCCAAAAAGAAGGGAAAATAGCTCCACATAGTATAAAAACGTACTGAACTATTTATTAATTAAAAGAAAGCAACTCACATTTTCCACTGGTCAACAAGTGCTTATGGGTACAATAATCGGTACAATCACATCAGAACGGCACAACCCGATACGTTTTGACCTCTAGGTCATCTTCTGGGGTGTTGTTAGGTCTGTGTAGTTGTGTATATATATATATATGTGTTTCTGTATAATTAACTAGCACCAACCTGTGAGGTAATCAATATCCATGTCTCCATATACTTCCTGGTTGGGGGAAAGATGGCATCGGCGTGTGCCCGCCAAGCCTCATTATCATCCTCAACTCCTGCCACTGGGCAGATGTGACTTCAAATAATCAAGCCTCGTTCTAACGACCAGAACGGACGGACGTGAAGTTGGCTAGTCAAGCCTCACTTTGAGCATCTCTCAACGACCAAAAACAGGAAGTAAAGCGGGTCAAATAATCCTTGTACCCTAAATGGAAAATATCCATCCGGGGTCGTAACTTAAAGTGGTATGTGTATAACTAATCATCTGATTAGCCCCAATCTAAGTCTCATAGCCAATATTCTATGTATTAAAGATTCAAGAAAAAACATCCAAAATTTGGTAAAGTGATGGGTACGGACTTATGTGATAAATTGAGAGGGATAAATCAAATCATTATTATACGTGCTTATTGGAGGGGCGTGGCATGGCGCCGATCCGTGATGGCAGCCTGAGACGACAGCTCCGGACCCAGAGGTGAGCAAAGATGCTATTAAGAGCTCCTAACTTACATGGGGAAAAAAAGCGGCACACCGCCCCAATCACGCTCCAGATCACCCAGGGACAGCGACACACAGGGCAGCTTCAGCATACCCGAGCATACCTGAGGCCCCGGCTTCGACTCGGGCCTCCGCGACTTCCGCTCCTGCCACACGCGCACCTAGTCCAATCCCTGCAGGCATTAGCACGGTGCCCCAGCATACCGCAAACCCTCCCCAGCCACTGAATTTAAATGATCTCCGCATGGTAGCTGAAGACATAAAAGCTACTCTAGCAGCAGCCATCACAGACCTTAAGCAGGATCTTCATTCAGTGGTCACATGCCTGAACGACATAGAGGCCACTACTACACACCATGACACAGAGCTTCACCACCTACATTCTATGTCAAGCGTACTCATCCAACTCAGGGATATGCACCGACAGATCAAGGACCTGGATAACCGCGGACGCAGACACAATGTCCAGGTTAGAGGACTCCGAGACAGTAGAACCGACCCAGATTACCCAGGCGACAATCTCAATATTCAATGATCTACTAGGCCGCCTGCCAGAAACCCCTATTGAATTTGAGCGCCTACACAGGGCTCTTAGACTGAGAGGCAGAGATACAGATCCACCCAGAGACGTTATTTGCTGTATTGTAAACTACAAGCTGAAAGAGGAAATTCTAAGACAGGTGAGGCTTCGCCGGTCTCTTTTGTTTCAAGGTACTGATATCAAACTCTATCAGGATCTCTCACCCATAACCTTGAAACATAGGAAAGACCTCCGTCCCCTTCTTGATATCCTACGCTCCAGGGGCATACAGTATAGATGGAAATTTCCTTTTTGTCTGTCGGCCTCACATCAAGGTCGCACAGCCCACTTAAAGGTTCCCCAGGACATCCAAGCATTTTGCGACACATTGGCAATACCGAGAGTAGAGGTACCAGACTGGTATAGCGACCTGAGAAGCGCAAGATTGCCTCGTGTTACATCTATGGATGTCATCCCAGTAAGAGATGATTTCCATCTCAGGAGAAGGCGATCCCCCTCACCACACTTACGGAGATCACCTAGGATCAGGAACTGGACCTACACAAGCCCTACAGCTTCTCCAGTGCATAGGCGCCCGTGTCAAGAAGACACCAACTAACCCTGATCCCAATGAACTAATCTCCATCCCGAGCTCCTATAATCTGAACACTTGCTATACTGCAGACGAACTACCCACGACTGTCTCTATCGTTCTGAGAAATGGTGTACTAGACATATTCATATTGTTTTTTTTTTTTTCTTTCTTTTTCTGCCTCCTATTGCCCATAGACAATAACTACACGCTCTACAACTAGGACGGAGATTGCTCTATCTTGAGGATACAGGCCATAGCCTTATGCTCCCCTGCAGACAACCTGCATGCAACTGAAATATAAACATCTAACAGGGCGAATCATCTCCTGTGCTAACTCCCATCCTTAGTCCTGTGAACGAGGACAATGTAGGGTGACCTAACTATGAACCTACCCCCCCAAATGGGGGGCTCTAAATCAGACGCCTGACCACCTAAAGTGACAGCTCTGTCATAGACATCAGGCTTCATGACAACCGGGCCAGCAGTCCTAAGCACCCTCTTGCCATCAGTAGGATGAGAAATGAGTGATAAACTGTAGACTTCAGTTTAATGTTTCTTTTCTCTCTTCTTTTGACGAAATGTTTGTTTAATGCATTCCTTTGTTTACACCCCTCTGGGGCCCTGTTCTTTCAGTTTGCTCTTGTTTTATTAACAGGTACAGGGTGCGTCGCACCCCGGAGCCTGCGTGGCCAGAAGAATAGCCTTCTACAAAACACCCCAACGAAAAGCCAAGGTACCACTCTCTACTACTGGTGGTAACATCGAGATGCTGAAAAAGTCCTAGGCTTATCCATCCTTCATTAGAAGCCCAACCAAAAGAGCTCATACCTCTACACCTGGCTGCGCGGATTACCTCCGGGGGCGGGACGTGCCCCTCAACACCTGTCCCGAAGAATGTTCGATCAAAATAAGGTACCATGTAAAGATGTTACTCTGTTTCATTCGTCTGTGTTTGGTCCCACCTGCCCCCTGGGACCTTGACCCCCGGGGGCAGATGGTTCCGCGCACACTTGGACCTATACGTTACACAATCCCAGTGGTTGAGTTACTCCTTTGTTCTTTCACTACCTTGTATTAACCACTGAGTGGTCTGAGCTCAATATCGAGCTCACCTTACAAACGCTGCTTGTGTGCACGTGCCAAAGCAACCTCGCATTATGAACCCAATTCCTCTTCCCCGCGCCTGCCCTATGCGGACGCTGGCTAGGAGCGCCTAAGTACAGTAGGTGCCTTAATTATAACCTCCTCCCTTTCTCCCAATGGGGAGAAAATTCTAAACATGCAAGGTCGTGCATACAAGCAACAGACACACCGAACTGTTCTCATCCAGCAAGTAACAATGATCTCTAGACATGAGTCGATACTGCCATATCTTACCCTGTTCTTCTCTCTCAGGTCTGATTCCCTGATTGCCCTCATATTCTCAACCCCACCAACAAACACCACTACATTAGAATTCACCAGTTCCCCATCTCCCTTTACCCAAAGCAACGGAGCTTAGAATTGACTAAGTAGGGCTCATGTAAGATGGCCCCACGCCTAACAAAGACTACACCTCATCGTACCTCCCTAGTTTGCTCCATGATGAGCTCCTGTCCATATACCTATCCCTGGCCACCTTGGGTTTCCGTGTGGGGTCCTCCCCCCTGCCGTGTACCAGGCTAGGTGCCGAACACTCCTCCACCCGGTCGAGCCTCTTGTTCCTGACAACGGAGCCGGGGCTTGGCCGACTAACACCAGTCCTCGATATGATGCGCAGATTAAAAGCGGACATTATCTATCTACAAGAAACGCACTTTCGAATGGACCACATTCCCAGAATCACAGACCGACTTTTCACAACGGCATATCACGCTACCAATAATCAAGCCAAAACAAAGGGGGTAACAATACTCATATCCAAAAATACCAAATGGCCCTTGGATGACTCCCTCATAGACAAGAAAGGGAGATATATCTTCCTTAAAGGCAGCATAGGAAACACACCCGTTACGCTTGCAAATATTTATAGTCCTAACACATCCCAGGTTAGCTTCTTCAGATCCACCACTAGGACACTAGCAACATTCCAAACTGGATTCACGATTTTTGGGGGAGACTTCAATGTAGCTCTCTACCCCCTCCTAGACACCTCCTCCAACATCTCCTCCATTCCTTATAGAGCCCTACGCCAGATTAAGCTTCAATTACAAGACCTTTCTCTCCACGATTCATGGCGAACTCTGCACCCAAACGTCAAAGACTTTACCTTTTTTTCGGCTCCACATAATAGATATTCCAGGTTAGACTACCTATTCCTGTCCCAAAAAGACCTATACCTCCTCTCTGATGCGACAATCGAGCACATGATCCTATCGGACCACCACCCAATTACCCTCACCCTGAACCTACCGGAAAAGCAATCATTCACTAAAATATGGAGGCTCAATTCCTCCCTACTGACGTCCTACCCTGACATACTGCACATCCGTGACAGCCTTTCAAAGTTTTTCGCAGAAAATAATACACCTGACGTCTCACCTCTCACGCAGTGGGAGGCACATAAAAGTGTCATCAGAGGCCACTTCTTAGCCTTAAAAGCCACCCGCAGAAGTGAAAAACAAAAGATGATAGATGACCTGATTTACAAAATCCGCTGCCTAGAACGTGCCCATAAAAAATCCCAATCAGAACGAGACTATATAAAACTCACACGTGTGAGGGATCTTTTACGGGATGAGATAAACTATAAAACTAGACGCAAATTTACCCTATGCCACAAACTGCTCTATGAGTTTGGCAACAAATGCAGTAAATACTAAGCCAGAGCCATCCAAAAAAAGAAAGCATCCACCACTGTCCACTCAATCATAGACTCGCAAGGAAAGACATACACTAACAACACTGACATAGCCTCCCAATTCAAAAGGTTTTACTCAAACCTATATAACCTCCCTAGAAAAACGACCACGCAAGGTGAAGAGATCACCAGACAGTCAGTTATTTGTGACTTTCTTCGTAAGCACTGTCCGGCTCCGATAGACCCCGAGACAGCACAATCATTGGAGCAACCCATCACGGACACAGAACTTAAAAATGCATTGAAACAATCAAAAACAGGTAAAAGCCCGGGTCCCGACGGGCTAATCCTGACATAATATAGGACCTTTATCGACATACTGACTACCCCCTTTCTTACGGCATTCAACACTATACCCACCTCAGCTCTCCCATTCAATCGCCTACTAGAGGCCCATATTCCAGTCATACCAAAAGCAGATAAAGACGCTACCTCAGTTACCAGCTACAGACCAATATCCCTGCTGAATGTAGACATCAAATTATTTGCTAAGGTTCTAGCTAATCGCATCTTGCCACTCCTACCATCTCTAGTCAAAAATGACCAAGTAGGCTTTGTCCTGGGCCACGAAGCCAGGGACAACACTACAACTGCAATCAACATTCAGCACTGGATGCGCTCCAAAGGCATTAGGGATTTTTTCCTGTCCTTAGACGCAGAGAAGGCGTTTGACAGGTTGGCATGGGATTATATGAGAGCACTGCTGAAACATATCGGTATACAGCACATTATGCTTAGCTACATTATGTCTCTATACTCAACCCCCACGGCCCCGGTGCGGGTCAACGGCCACCTGTCAAGCGCCTTCTTCATACACAACGGGACGAGAAATTGAAGTCGACGCCTGTATCCCTCAGCTAGTTTACCCCCCACTTGACTTCCCAAGCATCTCACTCGGGTTCAAATACCACAAACAAATATACTTGAAGAAACACTGGTGGAGACCTGCGGAATCCCCCCTTCTCTTTTTCCCTTTCTTCGCCCCTATCCCCCTCTTGACCCTCCCCTCTCTCCCAGTCCCACTCTCCCTCATTCTTACCTCCCTTCAATAAGCCCTCTCTTCTGCTCCTGTCAGATACGGCCCTGCAAATATATCTCTTGATGACAATTCCTTAAACAAGTTCACAACACCAAACATAGACCAAACCAGAAGATAACAACCTTGATTCAATTTGCTATTCCTCCTGTCCGCACTCACTTTCGTACCCTGCCGAGATACCTCTTCACCTCCCGGTAGATAGGTTAGGGGTAACCCAAGGATCCGCCATATACCTATCAACAGTGTCAATGAAACTTATGTCAGGAAATTATCGTTTAACAGAGTCGACAGGAAAACATTGTGTATTGTGCAATGATGTAACCGTATCTGACCCACATTGTACGCTTTATGTTTTACATACATGATATTCAAAATACATGTAAACCCAGTATTGACTCTCCAAGTATACATAAGTACATATTAAATACATATTAATTAGGGCTCCACAAATGTATAACGTGCAAGATTGGAATATTATTTCTCCAAGTATATATGGGTAAATAGCTCGGAAAGGTCACATGAGTATTCTAGATATCTCTTGAGTCCGAACAAAAATCATATGAGAAATGTGCATTGTAATAACAGCTTACATCTCAAAAATAATGAGCGAATAAATCCAAAAGAATCCCAAAAATCCAAAGAAATAAAATAAAAAAGGTCTAACCAATAAATTCTTAAAAACTATTGATAAAAAACCTTAATGTAAAATTGTGCAAATTAAAAAAAATGTAAAAACATTATAGTTTCTGAATTGCATCTCCAGTGGGATGTAGTTTTTCTGGAACAGTATGTTTCTGAGCATATGGTTCCCAGGAGTTTCCGTTGGGATGTACACCCTCAACAGAGTGAAACTGACATTGACTCCTGGTATAAGTACTTTAATGAAGCTGGTTTAGCCTTTTTTGATTTCCTTATAGGTGGAAAGAAGGCTAGAATATTTGCTTTAGATAGGGAAATTAGGGAACTCAAAGATACGCTTTTTCCTTTTAAAAATTCTACCGAATACAATGCCTTCTCCTTCAATCTCCAAACTCACTTAGAGAAGGAAGATAATGAGCAGAAAAATAACAAATGTAAAAAATACTCTTGTGACGTTGGAGATTATAAATCCAAGTCAGTGTTTGGATGGCAAAAAACATTTTCTTTTGAGGCCAGCTCAGAAAACATGTCAACACCTCCCAATCCTGCCCCTGATCCTAGTATCAACCACGATACCAGGGACATGCCCATACAGTCTAGATTTGGGCAAGTAAGACAAGCACAAGGTAAATATAATGAGGCCCTCAACAGAGAGGGAGACACCCTAGCCTTAGAACTCCAGTTAACCCTGGTAGAGGCAGAATGTCTTCCTCCAATCATAGGGGGAGGGGACGTGGTTATTACCAGAATAACTATTACCATTCCAATTACCAATCAGTTGATTCACACCGGGTTATTCTCCTGGCAGATATGACCATCCAAGGTCACGGTATGATAATTTTTTGTACCATCTGCAGGTTAATACATCTAACAGGTACTCCCACTTAAGAGAGCTCTCAAGAGATGGAGGTTACCCATATAACAGAGGAACATTTAGAAGAGCATCACAGGATGCGTATGACTCATACCCCCATAGGGACCAGGTTTTTCCAGAGGACTACAACAGAGGGAGAAAAATCAAGTTATTATTAAAATCATTAATATCCCTCAGGATTTTTTCCCTTTTTTTATCTTAAGTATCTTTATCCCATTTAGCTACTTTGACTTTTAATTCGTCTGACAATTTTTTAAAATTAGCATCATTACTATGAGGTTCGATAAGGTCTTTAATTTCTTTTATTTGTGTTTCGAAAATCTTAATTTTACGCTGTTTTCTCAACAAAAGGAAATCCATAAGCTCCAATCCCCTTCTGGTGAAAAAATCTCCCCACTCCTTAAATGCTTCCTCATCCAATAGCCCATCATTGGGCGGGATATCCCATATTAAACGTCTTGGTATGATTTTAGCATCCAAATATTGTTGAAAGGAGACAATACTTTAGTTTTTTTCTCAAAAATGTATCCCAGGTTTCTAAAAAGATAATTTAGATCTCCTATATCATGATTGGAAATGTCTGTGGGGAAGACTTCAGCCAACTTAACCTCTCTGGTATCAAAGTACTGAAAAATCTCCATGGTCAGCAAGCCAGATTAAACAGAAATTACAGCCAAAATATCATACAAAGGAGAAAATTGGCGCAGGACCAAATATGAATAAGCAATATAAAAGCAGCTATGCACTAGAAAGTAAATTGTTTTATATCGATAAATGATTTTATTACTATTTTTTATATTATTTTTATGTTATTTTAACTGTATTATTAGTGTAAATGATGACCGTTGTATGTTGACATGCGTGACTTCTATATATATTTTGAGGCTGTGGCCCTTTTATTAGTTACTGTTTTTGTTATTGGACATTTCCACTTAATGTCCTTGGTTTTATTTTATTCATAACAGGATTCTTGGTGATAGCACTTCGGCCTATTAGCTGACTGTGCAATGGGGAGGTATGTTTACCCCGTAAACATATGCAGCGTAACTATTACCTTAATAGGGCCTGTTTGTAGCAACTGTTACTATGGATCCTCTATTTAACATACGATGACCTTGCGTGATGACACCCCTAGCTGAAGAAGTCCACGCCCCTCAAGGCCGGACGTAACGTGTACGAGAGGGAGGAGTCACGCACGTCGTCTTCCACGGTCATCATTTGGGAGTCAGTTCGGATCCGTCCGTTCGGTCACATCTGTTCGACGGTACCGGATTGTCCTTTTCATTGTCTGCACGCTCCCACTTGGCCATAAGTGCTTTTTATGCAAGCAGATTTTTGTACGTTCGTAAATAAAGGAGTTTATACAGTGAGCACTAGATCCTTTCCCTCCCTCTTTTTACACACGGTCTGGAATCCCTGGTTGTGGCTGGAAGCGGTTTTTCCCTGCAAGACCAGTTTACATCTGAGATCCATACCACAATCAATTCCTGGAGATTGGAGGGTGTATGTGAGCTGTATGATCCGAACGGGTCGGATCAGTGAGGTGAGAGACTTAAAGTGACAGTGGTGGATGGGATTACCTGCATTACTCATACACAGATTGTGTGCCATATCCGCACTGACTGAATACTGGGATTTTCATTAGTCTTTTCCTCAACATATGAACTGTTTACCATATGAATTATGTGTCATACCCGCACTGACTGAATACTGGAATTTTCACTACTCCTGTCCTCAATATATTAACCGTTTCACATTTTTATTGATTATTTAGCTCTGGAGATCTGCCAAAACCTGATCGCCACTTTCATGGGATTAGTTATTGAGGGATAGGTGTCCTTTCCCCTAAATGGGAGGTTGGATAATGTAGTATAGAAGCCTAAAAGCGCTGCCTCCAGTGTTAGTGTCAGGTTCTGTTTAGGCTGGAAGAACCACCATCTTACAGTCACCAGGACTGCAGCCCAGTAGTGGATCAGGAAATTTGGGAGTGCCAGGCTGCCGCTTGAGAGTGGAAGATAGAGGGTTTGTTTCGCCACTCTTGGGAGTCTCCCAGCCAAAATGGAGGAGCTAACTATTGATTCTAATCTGCGAAAAAATGTTTTGGGAATATGTGCCGGGGTGTTCCAGAAGAAGTATAGTAGTTTGGGGAGATAGATCATTTTTATTAAGTTGCAACTGCCTAACGCGGTCAGTGGGGAAGAACTCCATGCTGCACATTTTTGGGTGAGTTGGGTGAGCACTGGGGAGATGTTCTAAGACAGATAGTGGGAGGTGTTGTTAGTGATTCTAATGCCCAGGTATGTGAATTATTTCACCTATTTTAGGGAGGTGTGGGTGTCAATATGGGGACTCTTCGATCATAAGGGAAGAGTATGGATTTGTCCCAATTGATCCGGATACCGAAAAAGGGACCAAATTGTTTAAAGAGAGCCAGGGCCAAATGTAGGGAGGAGGATGCGTCCGCTAGATATAGCAGGGTATCGTCC
The DNA here is from genome assembly GCA_018402905.1 of Glandirana rugosa. Taxonomy (NCBI): domain Eukaryota; kingdom Metazoa; phylum Chordata; class Amphibia; order Anura; family Ranidae; genus Glandirana; species Glandirana rugosa. The sequence continues at coordinate 76,766 of BLSH010304626.1, read as the reverse complement.
ACATAAAGGGAGAGTTTTTCTTCTAGTGGACCCACTCGAATCCTTCTCACCGACAGGTCTGCTCTAAGCAGAATTGCAAGGGGTTCCAAAGCCAAAGCAAATAAACCTGGGGATAACAGGCATCCCTGACACGTCCCTCTCCCTAGCGTGAACACCTCTGAGACAGTACCATTGGTATGAATGCGGGCCCGTGGGTGGGCATATGACATACGGAGCCAGCTCATAAATTTTCGTCCAAAGCTGAAGCGCTCTAAGACTGCCCACAGATAGTCCCATTCGACGGAGTCAAAGGCCTTCGCCGCATCAAGAGAGGCCACCACTCCAGTACCATCTGGGTCAGCTATATCTATATGGGTGAAAAGTCTTCTAATATTTATGTCTGTACCTCTGCCAGGCATAAAGCCCGTTTGGTCAGAGTGAACCAATGCTGTAATAACTGTGTTCAGCCAAATGGCCAATACCTTAGCTAGAATTTTAGCGCCAACGTTTAAAAGTAAGATTGGTCGGTATGAGGAGCACTGAGTAGGGTCCTTCCTTGGCTTGGGGGTGACCACGATCACTGCATTACTCATAGAGTCTGGGAGCGTCTCCAACTCTAGTGAGGCAGTCAGGAGGGACTGTAGTCTAGGGGTGAGTTTGTCCGCGTACATTTTGTAGAATTCTACCGCAATGCTGTCGAGTCCTGGCATTTTGCCTGTCTGCATATTCTTTAAGCCCTTCTGTATCTCGTCCCTCATGATAGATGCATCCAGTTTGTTAGAGTACGTCCTGGTGAGAGTTGGAATGTCAATGCAGTCTAGGTAGGCAGCTAAGTCTTGTCTGTCATACGTTGCCCAAGAGCTGTATAGTCTTCTATAATAGGTCACAAAGCATTGGTTTACCTCTGAAGGGGTAGCAACCAGGGAACCATCTGGTCCCTGGATCTGAGCAATGGACATTCCCCCAGACTGTTCTTTGGACAGCCAGGCCAACAATCTCCCTGTCCTCTCCTGACAATATGTTTAAATGGTCTCTCTTTATGCCTCTTTCAGTTCAGCATAGACAAATTAAACTTATTTTGGATCGGCATTGGGATGTTTTAAAAAGTGACAGAGTTTTAGGCCCTTTGTTACTTGAAAGGGCAAAAAATATTTATAGAGGAGCCCTGTCTGGGGGAGATCCAAAATTGCACCAAACATCTTGGATACTCCATCAAAATCGTCCTTCTTTCATAATTTATTCGGATATTTCCCCTGTAAGAAATGCAATGTCTGCAAGTATAATACTAGAGGTAGATGTAAAACCCTAGAGTTTCCACCAAGAGTCTTTGGGAAAACATACTCTATGACCAATTCTTCACTTGCGCTACAGAATGTGTTGTTTATCTCATTACTTGTCCCTGTGGTAAACAGTATTTGGGAAGGACAATTCGTTCGTTCTCTACAAGAGTTAACGAGCATATTGCCAAGATAATTAAAGGGGACACCGATCACACAGTCCCGAAACATTATCGGCGACACCATAATAGGGACCCACGAGGTACAGAATTTCTGGTTATAGATAAATATGAAGCCCCATGGTCTCGAAACCTATTGGATATATGAATTACAGTCCCACTCTCCGACAGGTATTAATGTAGAGTGGGACATTAATTCTTTTATTGATCAGGCCGGAAGCTGTGACATTACAGGGAGGTACATTATTATGAACTGACAGCTCTTATGTCTAGGGACAACTTGGACCTTGTTGCAATTACAGAGACATGGTTCAAGGATTAAAAAGACTGGGAAATAACTATACCAGGGTACACACTATACAGGAACGACAGAGTAAGGAAAAGGGGAGGTGGAGTTGCCATATATGTAAAAAATGAAATAAAACTAACATTAATTCAAAAAACAAATGAAATACTTGAAACCCACTGGGTCTGCCTTCCAACCAGGGAGGGATCTTCCCTTAGAATTGGAATAGTATACAGACCCCCAGGACAGAGTGAAGATTATGATAACTTGTTGATTGATGAGATAACTCAAATGGCAATGAAGGGAGAGGTTTTGATTATGGGTGACTTCAACATGCCTGACGTTAACTGGAATTCTCAAACTGCTATTACAAGCAGGAGCAGGGATGTAATGGAAGCACTGAATGGGGTTTCTCTAAAACAGTTAGTAAAAAGCCCAACCCGAGGTGATCATATTCTTGACCTAGTACTGACAAATGGGGATCAACTGTCTGATGTTGAGGTGGGGGAGAATTTGGGTTCTAGTGATCACCAATGTCTTTGGTTTGATATTAAAACAAGAACTGAAAAATCATATACAAAAACAAAAGTTTTAGATTTTAAAAGGACAAATTTTGCTGAAATAAGGAAATTTCTAAAAAAATTAACTGAAAGGTTGGAGTAAAATGACAGGAGTAAATAATCAGTGGGCACTATTAAAGTCTACCATCTTGGAGGCAACTAGATTATATGTCAGGCAAGTTAGTAAGAATAAACGGAAGAAAAAAAACAATATGGTTCACCAAAGAGGTAAGTAGGATAGTAAAGGGAAAAAAAATGGCATATAGAAGATTCAAGGAAACAGGAGGTGCAGCTGACAGAGAGGAGTATAAAAATAGACAAAAGGAGGCCAGACACATTATCGGTGCTGCAAAAGCACAGAATAAGGAGGAAATTGCTAAGTCTATTAAGGAAGGAGATAAAACCTTTTTTAAATACAAAGGAATCACTAAAATGAAAACTGAGCACAACACATATGTTGAGGGAGACCAGGATGTAGCAAACCATTTAAACAATTACTTTTGTTCAGTCTTCTCAGAAACAGACTGCACTAATGATAACAAGTTAGGGAATCATATTGGTTCTAGTAATGATGGTTAATTTCTAGGATTTCTGGAGACAGAGGTAGCTGAGGAACTGGCTCGGTTAAAGCTTAATAAAGCAATGGGCCCTGATGGTATTCATCCCAGAGTTCTAAGAGAACTTCGCGATATAGTTGTTGGACCATTAACAAATCTTTTAAATACATCTCTTCTAACAGGAGAAGTTCCCCATGACTGGCGGATAGCTAATATTGTACCTATCCACAAGAAGGGCAGCAAGGTAGAAGCTGGAAATTACAGGCCAGTAAGTTTAACATCAATTGTAGTCAAGGCAATGGAATCACTTTTGAAAAGAAAGATCATTGATCACCTAAAAATACACAGCTTGCTGGACCCAAAGCAGCATGGCTTTACTGAGGGCAGATTGTGCCAGACAAATCTGATTGAATTCTTTGACTATATTACCAGTGTTCCGGACCAGGGTGGTGCTGTGGACATAGTGTATCTTGATTTCAGCAAGGCATTTGATACAGTTCCACATAATGATCTGATACAAAAGTTGTACAAGCTGGGACTTAACCCTTGGGTGGTTCAGTGGATATGCAGTTGGTTAAAGGATAGATCCCAGAGTGTGGTTGAAAATGGGGTTCACTCAGAACAGAGACCAGTCACTAGTGGGGTACCACAAGGCTCTGTACTGGGTCCTGTTTTATTTAACCTATATTTAAGTGATATAACTAAAGGTTTGTTGGGCAATGTATGTCTCTTTGCTGATGATACAAAGGTGTGTAATAGGGTTGACATCCCTGGAGGTGTCTGTAACATGGAACATGATTTGGCATTGCTGGAAGATTGGTCAAAGCAGTGGAGACTGCAGTTCAATATTTCTAAATGTAAAATAATGCATTTAGGCAAAAAGAATCCCCTTAGAGAGTACAACATTGGGGGTACAGTGTTAGCCAGCACTACAGAAGAAAAAGATTTGGGGGTGCTTATTTCAGATGATTGCAAAATGAGCAAACAGTGTGACCAGGCAGTGGGAAAAGCAAATAGAATTCTGGGATGTATCAGTAGAGGGATCACCAGCAGGAGGAAGGAGATTCTGATTCCTCTATATAGATCTTTAGTGACACCTCACTTAGAATACGGTGTCCAGTTCTGGAGACCACACTTACAAAAAGATATTGATAAGATACAACGCGTTCAGAGACGGGTAACAAAAATGGTGAAAGGTCTGGGGAATAAAACATATCAAGAGCGACTTCAGGAACTTAATATGTACAGTCTGGAGGAAAGAAGGGAGAGGGGAGACATGATTGAAACCTTTAAATACATCAAGGAGGTGAATAAGGTTCAGAAGGGCAGTCTTTTCAATATGAAACCAAAATCAAGAACACGGGGACATGACCTCAAACTAACTGGGGGGAAGTTCAAAACTAATCTTAGAAAGTA
>BLSH010304626.1:38690-62030 GCA_018402905.1 Glandirana rugosa | reverse complement strand
ACTTCCTCTCTGAACCATCTCAGACCATATGGGTGTAATTGGTGAAGTCGGGGTCTTCCTAAAGGTCGAAATCCTGGCCTCGGGAAAAACGTTAAACCGTGAAACGGCGAAGTTTACCATTAACGTGCCAGTACGTTACGTCATCGGTTTGCTTTAAACGCAGGAAAAAAAGGGTGTTTATCTCGAAAGAAAACCACCATAAACAAGTGGTGACGTGAAAAATTAAAAACGCTATATTTGTTTTTATATTACCTTTAAAACTTTTTTTTACTATAAAAGTTGAAATACAATAATGTTTTTATGTTTTTTAATTTAAAATCAGTATTTCCCGAGACATGTGGCTGAATGCATTTTGGCAAAAATTTATGACTAAAATTTAATTTTTTGTATTTTTGTAATAACATAAAGTTGAAAATATCATTTTTTTTCAAAATTTCCATTATATTTTTGTTTATATCGCAAAAATTAAAAAGTGCAGTGGTGAACAAATACCACCAAAAGAAAGCTCTATTTGTGGGAAAAAAAGGACGCAAATTTCGTTTGGCTACTGCATTGCATGACCGTGCAATTACCATTTGAAGCGGCAAAGTGCCAAATTGCAAAAAGGGCTCCGGTCCTAAAGCTGGAAATCCTTCTGGGGCTGAAGTGGTTAATGTGGGTATACCAGACTCTACCAAGTCTCTCCTTCAACCACAATTCCCCTTCTCCACCACCTCCATGCCATACCTTGGCATAACATTAACCTCACCATCTTTTAACTCAACTCCAGTCCTCAAGGAGCCCCAACAGGTCATGTTTTCAGGCTATCCATTATTTTTCACAGGTTATTTTATCAATTTCACTCCCTTAGTAAGCCTGAGGGACATCATCTAAAGGAAATCCTGAAAACATGACCTGTTGTTGCGCCTTGAGGACTGGAGTTGAGAAGCACTGTTCTAACTTATATTCTTGCAACTACATGACTTTCTTGAGTACATGTAAGCGAGATCTCCAACAGATTAGCAAACAATACCTCTCTTGGGTTGGAGTAGGGGCTTTCCAAATGATTAAACTCCCAAAGCTTCTATACATTTATAGGGCCCTGCCTATAGTGATCCCAGAGACCTTTGTTAGTACCGAACAAATTTGAAGCTTTGTTGTCTGGTTGAAAAGGAAACCATGATGCCCATGTGCCACCATCATCAGACACAAATCTGTGAGAGGTATGGGTGTGATGGGAGTAATTTTGGATGGGGGTAATTTTGGGTGAGGAGGCCCATGGAACCCAGTATCCCTTGGAGAGGTTGTGAAACCCTTGTTTCATCTCCCTATGCACCTCCCATGTCTAAGTCACCCTGTGTCTATTAGGGGCACAGGGTGACTGTGAAAATGGGGGACAGCTATTTAATGAACACTGAGAATGTGGTTTCAATTACTTAAAAAGGAACAGTAATATTTATCAACAATATCCCTCAAGAAATCTACGATACATTAATTTCAAAGTATCAGAAGGATACTGTGAGAGTTTTGTAGACTGTTGCTGTGCCATCTGCAATCCCGGATTAATCAAAGCATTGCTTGGATATGGATTCCATGGCCTTCAATGTAGCAGTGGTCTTCTTCTATTGTGTGAAGGTGTTCTGTGTTTATACTTATGATAATGTGTATTGTATTTGGTGATCTAGAAGACATCAAGTCTGACCTGGAAGGTCAGACCTCTGAGTCACCTGGTTAAATGACTAGTTAATTAGCTCATGTTAATTTATGTTTCTGGTTACAGTTTGTATTGTTAGGTAATATGACCAGGAGGGGGGAATGTTCTTCTCAAGTGTATAAAAACCTGTATACTTGTTCAAATAAAGAGTTCTTATTCTGGCTTATTTTCTCCTTTCAGACGTGCATACCTATTTGTGCTCTCCTGTGACTCTTATCACTGGTTTCATCAGTGGCCCCTCTCCAGTGACTTATACTGAGATACTTTTCCTCTTTCCTTCCTCTTCCTTTCCTTTCCTGCTTTCCTTTCCCTCCTTCCTTCTCCCCCTTGCCCCTGGTCTTTTCCCCCCTCCCCCCTCTCCCCCCTCTCCCTTCCTTATCTTCCCTCTCCCCCTTTCCCTTGTCCCCATTGTTCTGCCCCCCCCCCTCTCCCCTAATTCCCCTCCCCCTCATATCTAGGTGTGAGAGACCCTATGGGTAGTCTTAGGGTCTACTTCTTTATCTTGATATATATTTTTTAGAACCGTATTCTAAACACATGCTGAAGGACTCCCTTGGTTATGAAATACCCACCTATTTGTCTATTGTTTTTAACCAACACTTCAGACTATCACCGCACAGTAAGTTTATTTATATATTATATAATTATATGATCTACTTTTTGGTCTGGAGAGGGAGTTATTTGCCTTCAATATCTTGTTCCCTTTCTCTCCCCTATATACCTTAATGTGTATATACCCACTATGTGTATACTGGCAGTTAACTCTTACCTGTATGGTCTGACAATATATAGCATTGGTCATTTTAGAAACTAAGTAATACCATATCTTTTTATCCACTCACTCCATGTTATGAGCGTCCCCATATCTGATGGTTTGCTTCATTGCCGTGGGTGTTGGTCTGACAGTAGCCTCCTTTGTGCCAATTAACAGCCTGATTTATCTGTTTATATTATCAATGTTTAATTACAAAACATACTGCATTTACCTTATATGTAATACTTACTTGTCTTTCACGTACATTAGTGGTAAAGGTTCCTGAGGAAGCGCTGTAGAGCATCAAAAGAAGTCTGTACATTAATAATCAACAATATCAAGCACTTTGGACACTACTTCACCTCATGACATGTTTACAATATTGTAATGCAATTTGTTGTTTGTGTGACAATTTCATTATAGGCTATATCAAGCGTGATTCACAAGTTTATTGTTTGATACATATTTTAAAGGAATTTTTTAATAAAACTTTTTCTGGGTGTGCCAAAAAAGTCCATATTGTAGTTCTCTGTCTTTGATATATGGTGTAATTAGGACAGGGCACACATCATTACCTCTATATCCACAGTACCACTCTGTGGTGATACAGAAACAAAACTCTTTTTCTCAACTTAGACATTTTCGTTCATGCCCTCCTTTAACAAACAATGGAGACATATAGAGCAGGCATTTATAACTGAAGGTGATTTAAGCACTCTTCTCCTAGCACAATCTGTGACTAAATCAAATAGAAATTTGACCAACCCCACAATTGTGGCAGCTCTATTGGCATGGAAATTTTTTGCTTCAAACATTAATGTGGAGTCATATGACACGAGTATCGCAACCCCCTTGGAAATATTTAAACTTAAAATTCCTGAGGTGTCATTTAAGTATTGGTTAACCCTTAGAAACAAACCTTTGACAGAGTTAATGCACAATGACAAGATTTTCCCATTCCCAACTTTATTTGTATATAGACAAATAGCTTCACACCTACACAAAAACCCTAACCCAACACCAAAACTGCCTAAAAGGATATGGAACTTTTGGTCCTCTGACTCACTTAAGTTGAATGGTATCTCTCTTTTCTACAGCCTCTTACATGACAAAAATACTTTTGTGAAAAATGCAGCCCTTAAGTGATGGGAGCAAGACTTTAAGCTCTCGTTCTCAGACTTCCAATGGCACCAGGCAATCTTTTACAATCACAGCTCCTCCAAATGTGTCAATTACTGAGAGATATCCCAGAAACGTCATCAAAGATGGTACCTAACCCCTATTCAAATGTATACATTTCTGAACCTAGATGATGACAAATGCTGGAGGGGATGCTCCCAAACAAGTTCTTTACCCCACATCCGTTGGTAGTGTCTAAATATATACCCCTTTTGGAAAAAAAAATGTCTCCTTCATCTCAGAGCTTACTGGAATTATAAAAATACCTTCTTCTTCCTTAGTCATTCTCATCTTAGGCATATATGCTTTCCCACATACCCTAGTCATGCACATACTATTTGCAGCTAGACTGATTAATTATGCACAAGTGGAGACAATCCACAGTCCCAAATGTATCAGATGTTAAACTCCAACTAGACCTTGAATTCTGTTCGGCCTTGCATTCTAATTCTAACTCACAGGCAAAATTCAAAAACACATGGGATCCATGGCTTAAATTTAAAAAAAAAACAGATAGACTCCCTAAGCTTCATAAGCTGTTACTGAACATTTTGTCAAAATTATATTTTGACTGGTATGTTTTATACTTCTGCAAAATACTATACTTGTAAAAGCTATGTTCTTATTTTTCCTTTATTTCCTTTTGTTGTTCTTCCCTGCCTTGTTATTGTAAAAATGAAATAAAGAAATATTACTTTAAAAATAAATTGATAATACATGTCATTTTATGGCAAGTTTTAGATTCACACCAATCATAATGTCTAATGGCCAATGACCACCAAAAAAAAATGTATGCTTTGCTTGTTCAGGGGGCACCCATCAAACAGAAAGTCCAGTGGATGGCGGCTGTTATATACAAGGGGATGGGATTTTCCAGTGATGTCATTAACCATATAAGGACATGACCGTATATTGTCAATGAAGTCTCCAGGATCCTGTTCCCTTGCTTACATGGCAAAGCAATGTATTCAAATGCACAAAACATTAGAAATATCGAGCAATTACCAAAGTAAGCTCAGAGGCACTTTCAGATGATTTCAACAGGCCCATATCCAGCAAAAAGACAGGCTCATATCCAGCAAGAAACATCCCCATATCCTACAAGAGATACCCCCATATCCTGCAAGAGACATTCCCTTATCCAGCAAAGAGACAGGCCCATATCAAGCAAAGAGACAGGCCCATATCAAGCAAAGAGACAGGCCAATATCAAGCAAAGAGACAGCCCCACATCCAGCAAAGAGACAGCCACATATCCAGCAACAAACATTCCCACATCTAGCAAGAGATATCCCCATATCCAGCAAAGAGACAGGCCCATATCCAGAAAAGACATCCCCATCAGGTAAACAGATAGCCCAATCCTTCAAAAAAAACAGCCCAGTCCAGCAAAGAGACTGCCCAGTCCAGCAAAAAGACAGGCTCATATCCAGCAAGAGACAGGCCCATATTCAGCAAAGAGACAGGTCCATTTCCAGCAAGAGATATCCCCATATCCCACAAAGAGACAGGCCCATATCCAGCAAAGAGACATGCCCATATCTAGGAAAGAGATATCCCCTTATCCAGCAAAGTGGCAAGCCCATATAAAGCAAAGAAACAGACAGGGCCCATATCCAGCAAAGAGACGGGCCCATATCCAGCAAAGGGACAAACCCATATCCAACAAAGAAACAGGCCCATATCCAGCAAATAGACAGGCCCATATCCAGCAAAGAGTCAGGCCCATATCCAGCAAAGAGACAGCCCCATCCAGCAAAGAGACTATCCTGTCCAACAAAATGACAGCCCATCCAGCAACAAACATCCCCACATCCAGCAAAGAGACTAGCCCATATCCAGAATAAGACATCCCTATCATGTAAACAGATAGCCCAATCCAACAAACAAGCAGCCCAGTCCAGCAAAGAGACTGCCCAGTCCAGAAAAGAGACAGGCCCATATCCAGCAAGAGACAGGCCCATATTCAGCAAAGAGACTGGTACATATCCAGCAAGAGACATCCCTGTATCCCGCAAAAAGACAGGCCCATATGCAGCAAAAGAGATATCCCCTTATCTAGCAAAGAGACAAGTCCATATCAAGCAAGGGGACAGACAGGCCCATATCCAGCAAAGAGACAGGTCTATATCCATCAAAGAGACAGGCCCATATCCAGCAAAGAGACAGGCCCATATCTAGCAAAGAGATAAGCCCATATCCAGCAAGGAGACAGGCCAATATCCAGCAAAGAGACAGCCCCATCCAGCAAAGAGACTACCCTGTCCAGCAAAGAGACAGCCCCATTGAGCAAACAGACTGCCAAATCCAGCAAAGAATCTGCCCGATCCAGCAAAGAAAAAACCCCATCCAGCAAAGAGACTACTCTATCCAGCAAAGAGACTGCCCAATCAAGTAAAAGACAGGCCCATATCCAGCAAGAGACAGCCCCACATCCCATAAAGAGACATCCCCATATCCAGCAAAGAGACATCCCCATATTCAGCAAAAAGACATCTCCATCCAATAAAAATACAGGCTTATATCCAGAAAGAGACATCCCCATCCAGCAAACAGATAGCCAAATCCAGCAAAGAGACAGTCCTGTCCAGAAAAGAGACAGCTAGCAAAGAGACAGCCCCATCCAGCAAAGAGACTGCCCAGTCCAGCAAATATACATCCCCAGTCCAGCAAAGAGACATCTTAATCTAGCAGAGAGACCAAAAAACATGCCTATATCCAGAAAGAGACATCCCTATCCAGTAAACAGGTAGCGCCATCCAGCAAAGAGACACAGTTTTGGGATGTTCCAGCAGAACAAAAAAACAAAAAGCCCTGGTTATGTTAACTTGTTTTGTGGGGACCACTGCATCAGGACATGGACACAAAACATTTTGATTGATGTCCATTTGTCTTTATAGACCTGTGTTTTCACCTCTATTTTTTCTCAAATTTACAATTTGAGAAATAAATATTTTTCAGTTTTATTTCTCAAAGGTCCTGAGGAAGCCTGCAGTTACGGCAAGCAGGCGACACATGTTGACCAGAGCTCCCACGCTATTGAGTCCGAGAGAGCCTATATGATGTATTGTCTAGTACACTGAGCCTTATGACAAGTCTGCTTCGCTGCATTTGTGTCGATTTTCAGCTGGAGAGGAAATGGACTTCTCTTGCACATGCTTCTCATCTGTCAATCAATGAGACTCCACGCCCTTTATTGTGTGAAACAAGGAAAGATACAGCATGTTTGACCGGGCAACCACCGAAGGACAAGTGAGTTTGACTGTGTCTCCACTAATGTTATCATCTGTGGTCCACACTCCCCCTTCACACGCCCAGCAAGCTGATGTTTCATGTGTCAGAGTGGATGTTTAATGTCATACTGCAGAAATAGCAGTGGTTGTGATCTGGCATCGCAAGGAGTCCATGTCTAGGACTGTCAAGTCTGCTTGTATATACTTAATCCTCGATCTAATGTTCGTGGGGACTTTCATCTGCGCTGGAACATACACTTCCACTGTGTGGCCATCTATATTGCTGCATCCTTATTTGGTAACTGTTCCTTTTGGCTGTTACAACACTGTTGCAATTTGTTATCTGACACTAAGACTACAGCTGATTGATCCCACTCACTTACAATGTATCTGAACTCACGCCTAGTCATACCTTGGGAGGAAGGAATATCTCCCATTTCTAAACAGCTCTTTTAAGTGTATAAATGCCCATTTAAGCTTCCCTGTGTTGCAACTTGTGAAGCAGTTTTCCATCCTTAATGCTCTTTCTCTAACGGCACCCTTGCTCCTGCGTGATCAATTACATTAGATAGAGTATTGATGGTTATCAGTTTATGCATTCTTCACGAGCATTTGGATGCAGTCACTTCTGCTCCTCTACCTAATAGCACTCCTACATTCTTTGCCATATATTGTTATTTCCATTAATGCTCTATTGTGAGCTTTGGGATGCTGTAGGTGGGTAGGAAGCTTGATTGACCTATGCATTGGCCAAGTTCAGACTCTTTTCACATCTTAGAATTGGTAACGTTGTCATTTTTAGTGGTGGGTGGAGGTGTCCATTTTACTTTTGCAAATTTTTTCTTAATATTGTAGTCCCTAATAAAGTATGTATTTTTTCAGCAATATTATCTTGTGGTGAAAAAATAGATAATGATGCCTTCAGATGGCCTAGAGGGCACCAATGATAAGATGTTGCCACGTTCCGAAATAACAATTGAGATAGGAAATAGGACAATGGACTTTACAGGCATGTATAATAAAATATAAAATTTATTGGTCTACATTAAAAAATGGCAACACCATCCAGAACATGATTACAGACATAACATAAGTGTTTGTAAAAACAATATTAACAGTACAAGTGGTTCCCTTGGGGGATATAATACCATCCAGGAATGATATGATTATTGGTAAATATATTTCACATAAATTTCCTCCCAATGAGGAGTTCTACTTGACTGTCTTGGCATAAAATATTTTCCGCTCTACATGTTTCACGACTCAACCATCGCTTCCTCAGGAGCTTCTAACTTTCTATTAAGGAAACATATGTATATTAAAATCGCAAAAGGAAAGCAACCATTTCATAATTATGTAGACATGTATATACAAGTAAGCACTCACTTGCACCACAGATAGCCCAACCTCACCCCCTGAGACCAGATCGGAACGCTAGATCATACAATGTCCACAGTTGGCACATATGCCAGGATGTGGGGGCACACAGGGTAGCTGAAATGTGTAAAAATATATAATATAATGCATTGTAACATGGCCTTAACCCAGCAGGTTTACAGTCCATCCTATACTACCTCTCAATATGCTTACCTAATGAGTGAAGTAAAATATGGATCCAACCAATGCCTTCTCCTTGGGAAAAAATGATCATCCCCTCTATGGCTCTATGAGATAATATATTATTTCCCTATTGAAACTACTCAGTAACACAGTTCGGGTATACATAGCATGTATAAGAGAGAGACTCTATTACCTAAATGTCTGTGCCAAGCCAGGAATGCACCGGCCAGCATGGGTTCCAAAGGTATACAGAGGAATCTACCCTGGGGATGAACCCCTGCTGGTGTCTCCTAGAGTAACAAAATAAAGTTCCCCTATTTAAATTATTCAGTAACAGAGTTCAGAATTATATGGCATGTATGAGGCTCAATTACCTAAATTACTGCATCAAGCCAGGAATACATCTAGGCTCCAAGAGTATACAGAGGGAACTGTCCTGGGGATAAACTCCTGCTGGAGTCTCCTAAAGTAACAAATTGGTAGGTAGTAAGCACAAAAGTACCAGCACTGGTAACATATCACTAGTAGAGTTGAGCGGACACCTGGATGTTCGGGTTCGGCCGAACTTTGCGAAAAAGTTCGGGTTCGGTACCGAACTTGACCCCGGACCCCGAACCCCATTGAAGTCAATGGGGACCCGAACTTTTTGGCACAAAAATGGCTGTAAAAAAGTCCTGGCAAGTGCTAGAGGGCTGCAAAAGGAAGTAAAATGGGGGTAAGAGTAAGACAAGTGCCCTACAAAAAAAATGGGGATAGGGAGAATAACTTAAAATCAAATAAAAAAAATAAAATGGGAAGGGGGGGTGGATGTGGAGTAGGAGCCTAGAGGTTGACTAGGCCGTGACCGTGGCAGTGTAGGTGATGATTTTAGAACAATAATCTGTCCCTTACAGCAACAGCAGGAACCTGACCCTATAGGAGTAGGCGATGATTTTAGAACAATAATCTGTCCCTTACAGCAACAGCAGGAACCTGACCCTATAGGAGAGGCGATGATTTTAGAACAATAATCTGTCCCTTACAGCAACAGCAGGAACCTGACCCTATAGGAGTAGGCGATGATTTTAGAACAATAATCTGTCCCTTACAGCAACAGCAGGAACCTGACCCTATAGAACTAGGAGATTATTTTAGAACAATAATCTGTCCCTTACAGCAACAGCAGGAACCTGACCCTATAGAACTAGGAGATGATTTTAGAACAATAATCTGTCCCTCAAAGCAGTAGACTCTACCTAGTACAGAATCAGATCGTTCTGTAATGCAGGATGAGATCTGCAATCTGTCCCTCAAAGCAGTAGTAGTAAGCTCTACCTAGTCCAGAATCAGATCTTTCTGTAATGCAGGATGAGATGTTATTATATCTGCAATCTGTCCCTCACAGCGCTGGCAGCATCCTCTCCCTACACTAGCCTGAGAGCATGTGACGTGCAGCACTACGTGACTCCAGCTTATACAGAGGCTGGGTCGCATGATGCACTGGCCAATCACAGCCATGCCTACTAGTAGGCATGGCTGTGATGGCTTCTAAGGGCAAACCAGTGAAACGCTTGTTGATTGACTGCCCTGAAGTTTGGTACGGACCCGAACTTTACAGTTCGGGTTCGCTCAACTCTAATCACTAGTACCTTGGCATGACCATACCTGCTGGGAGTGTGGCTGACTGTGTCCTGGGTCCCGAATAGCTATGGTAAAAAGAGGTGAGGGGAGAGACGTGCATCTCCCTCAGGAAAGGTATGCATCTCATACCTGTGTATCACCCAGAGGTCACAAAGGTGAGCCTTCCGGGTAACATCCATAGCCAGAGGAGCCACAATGTAAAAAAAAAATATATTAAAGGTAACATCAAAATAGATAAAAACCATCAATGATCATTTTCATAATAATCCAGTATACATTCTCCTGCACACAGACCCCAAATTAGGCCAAACAATATATTCATATCCGTGATCCCCATTAGGCAATATGCTATAATTTGTGTGTATACTACCATTACTTGGACTTCGCCCGTGTCCACGAACAACGCATAATACTGTACCAGTTGTAGAGAAGGTTTATATGATATAACTTTGATGAATCCTAGAGGCTTAGTCTCCTCCAGTCTCTCAATCCAGAGAGTCTCCTTCTGGAGTATACGCTTATCCCAGTTGCTGCCACATGAATCCTCAGGTACTACCTCCAATGCACTATATTGCACATATGATGTATGAAACCTATCTTAGAGGCCCAAGTGGCGGCTAACCAGGGTCAGCATCTTGGCATACTGAGAGTAATATATGTGGTCATATATCCTCTGTTTGAATTGGCGGATCGTCTTGCCCACATAGTAAGCTCCACATCTGTACGACATCAGGTGTATACGACCCCTCGCATTTTGCAGGTGGCATGGAAACGTGGGCAAAACTTCTCACCGCTGGGTAATAATAATAATTGTGCGCTTGTCCTAACCCATGGACAATATGTACATTGACCGCAGGTGTAAATATCTCTAGGTGTTATAATATTATTCCTATTAGGGATATATTGGCTGGTAGTAATCTTATTCCCTATAAATGTTGATTTTCAAAACAATATCTCAGGGGTCTCTCGCACATATTTCCTAAGAACAGGATCCTCACTTAAAAGATGCAAGTGGCGTTGCATGCAGGTCCTCAACTCCTGATGCTGGGCTGAGTATTTAGTGATAAATTTGATAGTTTGGTGTGACTGGTTGGAATTCCTTTTGGGATACAAGAGGGAATTTCTGTTTTGTTTTAATGCTGTGTTGTATGCTTTCCTTAAAAGGGTCCTACTATATCATCCAGCTGCGATGTAATTGTACACACAAATCAGATTTCATAACCCAAGCAGCTAAATTACATGCACGCCTCCTACAATGGGGAAATAGTAGGACCCTTTTAGGGAAAGCATACAACAAACCATTAAAACAAAACAGAAACTCCCTCCTGTATCCCAAAAGGAATTCCAACCAGTCACACCAAACTACCAAATTTATCACTAAATGCTCAGCCCAATGTTCCACTAACAACATAAAATTAAGTCATATTTCTCTATTACTTTTGCAGCCAGACCCAGCAAGAATTCCATTTGTGCTAACAAGAGCAATAGTGAACAATCAATTGTGACAAAAATTATTTGGCACTCATAAAATACATTCCACTAATTGTTGAAATTCTTCATACTGAGAAATAGGTATGAGCTAAATGTACTGGGGGTTGGTATGCTTTGCGAGAGGTTCACCAAACTGTGCTGAAGTCCTGAAAGTTCATTCAAAACCCATTAAAGTCAGTGGAATTCAAATCTTAAAATCAGTTCTGACCATTTTTAAAGCAAGGGTTGTCAATCAAGGGCATGGGAAGCTTGGGCACTGTATTTTATTTTATTAATTTAGTTCTTTATTGAAATTTTTAAACTTTATACAAAACAAGGCATATATTCCATACATTCCATCTTTGAGTTATTTCTTGATGCATATTTATGCCAATTATCATACATCACACCATCACAAAAATGTTCTTCCCTTTCCTTTCCCTCCCCCCTCCCTATTTATACAAAAAAGATTCCCCCCTCCCTTCCCCCACGTCCCCCCACATTACTATACCCTCCCATTCTCCGTCCATAATGATACTCGGCCAGTATAGTTGTTAAAGTCCTTAATCCTGACCTGAAGCAGGGACAGAATGGCAAAGTGGCAAAGTAGAGTGATACAGGAAAAGGGAGAGGGAGGAGGAGGAAAGGAAGAGAAAAAAAAAGGAGTGCAACATACCATATCACCACATTCACTACACCACAGAAGAAAAAAAAAAAAAGAGGGATGCAACATCACCACATCACAGCAAAAAGGAGAAAGAGGGGAGAAAAAATATAGAGGTTGCACCCAACGCAGCTCGTGGGCATCACTGGAGCGTGGCTGGGGGGATACGGAGGACACAGATGATATACCTCCCACAGAGGACAGCTTGTCTTTGCTTCTGGGCAGCCTGGCACACATGGCCGACTACATGCTGCAGTGCCTGTGCAACGACAGCTGAGTTGCCCACATTGTAACTTGTGCCGATTACTGGGTGGCCACCCTGCTGGATCCCCATTACAAGGACAACGTGCCGTCCTTAATTCCCTCATTGGACCGTGAGAGGAAGATGCGCGACTACGAGCGCACACTGGTAGACACGCTGCTGAGGGCATTCCCAAATTACACCGGGGGCTCAGTGGAAGCACAAGGCGAAGGCAGGGTAGGAGGAGGAAGAGGCAGCATTTCAGCAACATGGTGGAAGAGTATGTGTGCACACGCCTACACGTAATGACTGATGGGTCTGCCCCATTCAACTTCTGGGTCTCCAAATTGGCCACATGGCCTGAGCTTGCCCTTTATGACTTGGAGGTGCTGGCCTGCCCTGCAGCCAGTGTATTGTCTGAACGTGTGTTTAGCACGGCAGGGGGCGTTATCACAGACAAGCGCAGCCACCTGTCCACAGCCAACGTGGACAAGCTAACCTTTATTAAAATGAACCAGGCATGGATCCCACAAGCCTTGTCTGTTCCCTGTGCAGAATAGACATTTAGACCGGACTCACACAGCCATTCGTATACTTGTTTTTTTTTTAATATGCCTCAATATTTTGGGGGCTACCCCAATTATAAACAAAAAAAAAAACAGTGTTGGCTGCCTCCTCCTACTCCTCCACCACCGCCACTTCCACCTACACTGCCACAGTCACGGCCTAGTCAACCTCTAGGCTCTTACTCCACATCCACCCCCCCCTTCCCATTTTTTTATTTGATTTTAGTTTATTTTTCCCTATCCCCATTTTTTGTAGGGCACTTGCCCTACTCTTACCCCCATTTTACTTCCTTTTGCAGTCCTCTAGCACTTGCCAGGACTTTGTTACAGCCATTTTTGTGCCGAAAAAGTTTGGGTCCCCATTGACTTCAATGGGGTTCAGGGTCCGGGATAAAGTTCGGGTAACGTTCTGTACCGAACCCGGACTTTTTCCCGAAGTTCGGCCGAACCCACCGAACCCGAACATCAGGGGGGTTCAATCAACTCTACTCAGGAGCCCTTGGCAGGTGTTATGGCTTAATTAGATGATTAGAGTGGGACACTTTGAGCCTAGAATATTGCACCTTTTCACAATATTCTAATTTTCTGAGATTGTGGATTTGGAGTTTTCATGAGCTGTAAGCCATAATCATCACAATTATGACAAATCACGGCTTGAACTATCTTGCTTTGCATGTAATGAATCTATCTCATATATTAGTTTCACCTTTTAAGTTGCATTACTGAAATAAATTAACTTTTGCACCATATTCAAATTTTTTGAGTATCACCTGTATAGGGCCAATCACTAACTATACATAATTAGAAGTCCATTAGAGTCCCAATGTGTCACCGGGAGATGGCCATGTTCTTATTGCTACTTCCGGGTCACCAAATCCTAAAGGGTTAACAATTAACAAGTTAACAGAACTTGACAAAGTGCTGTAGCATAAAACATGTCGTCACTGTGACAGGCTATTGTATTCAGCCACCCCAGCAATCAGTGCAGGTCCAAGCCAATAGCAGTGCACACCCCTCCGCGAACCGACAGCCTCACTCCCGCCCACATCATCACAGCAGGACCAGCCGGGGCGGAGAGAAGCTCACCTCCCGCAAAGTGAGAAACAACCATTGGGTCTGCAACCATCGGGTTTGCATCACAAGGCAGGTGAAATCCACCCTCCCTTCCCCTTTGGACAGCACATGGTGACCTCTCCGATCTATCCCTGACAGGTACCTACCTGCAGGATCAGTGAGTGGAGGCTTTGTTTTCACTTCGTGACCTAGTGCCTGACGTGACGGGGCTAGTGCTGATGTTGACACTGATAGCTCCATAGGAGCACAGCTCATTATTCCTCTATGTTACTGTTTTAACCCCATTTTAACTTCTACCATTTTTTACCCACATTTGGACTTTTTTTTTTAGATCAGGCTTTTTGGTAATTGATGATCTTATCATTTCCATTGTTTTTGACTGTTACTTATGAAAATAAATGTGAACATTTTTTCAAATGATGAAGCCTCACTGTGTCCTTGCACAATCCTTAGTGCTTGATTATTGCTGCATTTCATAGTACATGAGTACCTGTCACCAGCCCATCTGAGTATATGCAGAGGAAAGGGCTGATCAGGGGACTTTAATTGAGTACCAATCACTGATTAAAAAGTAAGACCATGTAAACAGTTTATTCATCTGTTAGTGAACATATCACATGTCAATGCTGAAAAAATTGAACATCTAATATATAGACATGGTACATATACAGAATAATTTTACAGCATGGACCCATATACATGGACATACAGATGACATGTCCCAAGAAACCAGACCAATGATACATCGTACTAATAAGCCATAATCTGAAGTGTGTCAGGTGGTCTTAAAATATAGTAAAATAAATATAGTATTGATCATAATTGCATCCCATAGCGCGATGCCTTTCGTGGCTGGAGCCACTCATCAGGAGCGGATGCTCTGGCGTATCTATAAAGAGGGAAGTGACGATGAGTCAAAAAAATCTAAATAGTAGAGCTCAGGAAAGAGCGAGGTAAGAATAATCGATTGTAAAAGGAAAGGATTGCCCGATCCCAAACAACTTACATGGGGTGTATATACAAGGGACATGCGTTGGAAAGGGCCCAGGGAGTCACTGGATTGGTCACCCCCAGGATCTGAGGTGGCAAGCTGGAGCATATAGGCTGGGCACACATGGGGCAAAGGTTCCCAAAAAGAAGGTAGTCTCCATAAATAGTAGTGGTGGATATTAAATCCACGTGTATCTGTAAAATATAAGTAGAACACCCATTGATGATGGGTGAGTTGTATTAAAGTTTTGTGTAACTACCAGGAAGTGCATGAAAAATACATGGAAAGTGTGTAACAAGAGGAAAAGAAACCCACACCCATGGGAGTCCATAGAAAATGCTGTGCAAAAACCACATAAGTATTGTCCAAAAAGACAAGCAAGAAGCTAATCCAAAGTGAGTGATAGAGACCCACCACCATGATAGTGGTAACTGGTGATTACCTGAGCCTCCCTGGCGGAGATCGTGCAGCATGTAGGGTGCATCTTGTGTGACCAACAGAGGTGAAGGCTGTGAGTGAAAGTGTGTGTGTCCAGCATATATGCATGCAGACATCCACCATCGTCACACTTAACCTAGTGGTGCGGGGCGGAACCTCCGAACGGGCAGTGTGTGGCGCCAAATTCCCACGAAATAGGTTAAAGGTGGTAGCCACGCCCACACCTGGACGTCCATAGGACACGTCAAGATGCAGCGGATGTGTGGCGCCGATGCACAGTCAACTGCCCACCCACTCCCCCAACCCCACCCATAGGGGCAGGGGGGCGTGGAGGAGAGGGAGGAGCGTGAGTGCGCATCGCAGCTCCTGGGCATGGACGGCCAGACTATCCCCCGGAGCCAGCTGCATGACACAAGGAAAATGAGCAAGCTGCTGCTGAATGTGACCAAAGCGGCTGGAATAAATGGACAGGTCTAAGGATGGTGGAAAAGAGGGTTGAAATAGGGGGGAGGGGGAATATTACCACCCAAACCCAACGTAAGTATGCCCTTCGGACAAATGAATGTCACAGATTACCCTCTTTTATAGTCAAGTGACTATAAAAAGTGTGTTATGCAGCAGGCCACCGAGTGACCAGGTACTCAGTGACAGTGATGTTTTCAAGTATCCAAGTATCTGTCACCTGCCCATCTGAGTACCTGATTACCTGTCAACAGCCCATCAGTGTACCTGTCAATAGTCCATCTGAGTACCCGAATACTTGTCACCAGCCTATCTCAGTACCCAGGTACCTGTCACCAGCCAAGCAGAGTACCTGAGTACCTGTCACCAGCCCATCTGAGTACCTGAGTACCTGTCACATGCCCAACAAAGTACCTGAGTACATGTCACCAGCCCATCAGAGTACTCAAGTACCTGTCACCACCCCAGCTGAGTACCTGAGTACCTGTCACCAGCCCACCTGTGTACCTGATCCAGGACCTTCAAAAGTGTGATAGGTAGGAATTAAATTAGATGTGTAATTTATGCTCCTAGTACGCCTGAAGGTATTACTTCAATGTTGGGCCTCTCTATGTGGCCAGGCTGTGTAAAAGACTCACAAATGTGGTATTGCCATACTCGGGACAGGTAGCAGAATGTATTTTGGGGGTAATTTTTGCTATGTACATGCTATGTGTTAGAAAAATCTTTGTGTAAAAAAATATGTTTTCATTTTCTTTCCATGTTTTCAAGTATCCAAGTACCTGTCACCTGCCCATCTGAGTACCTGATTACCTGTCAACAGCCCATCAGTGTACCTGTCATTAGTCCATCTGAGTACCCGAATACTTGTCACCAGCCTATCTCAGTACCCAAGTACCTGTCACCAGCCAAGCAGAGTACCTGAGTACCTGTCACATGCCCAACAAAGTACCTGAGTGCATGTCATCAGCCCATCTGAGTACCCAAGTACCTGTCACCAGCCCATCAGAGTACTCAAGTACCTGTCACCACCCCAGCTGAGTACCTGAGTACCTGCCAAGAGCCCATCTGTGTACCTGAGTACCTGTCACCAGCTCATCTGTGTACCCGAGTACCTGTCACCAGCCCATCAGAGTACTCAAGTACCTGTCACCACCCCAGCTGAGTACCTGAGTACCTGTCACCAGCCCATCTGTGTACCTGAGTACCTGTCACCAGCCCATCTGTGTACCCGAGTACCTGTCACCAGCCCATCTGAGTACCCGAGTACCTGTCACCAGCCCATCTGAGTACCCAAGTACCTGTCGCCAGCCCTTCAGAGTGCCTGTCACCAGCCCATCTGAGTACTGAGTACCTGTCACCAGCTCGTCAGAGTACATGTCACCAGCCCATCTGAGTACCCGAGTACCTGTCACCAGCCTTTCAGAGTACCTGAGTACCTGTCACCAGCCCATCTGAGTACCCAAGTACCTGTCATCAGCCCATTTGAGTACCTCAGTACCTGTCACCAGCTCATCTGAGTACCCGAGTACCTGTCACCAGCCCATCAGAGTACCCGAATACCTGTCACCAGCCCATCTGAGTACTCAAGTACCTGTCACCAGCCCATCAGAGTACTCGAGTACCTGTTACCATCCAATCAGAGTACTTGAGTACCTGTCACCAGCCCATCAGAGTACCTGAGTACCTGTCACCAGCCCATCTGAGCACTCAAGTACCTGCCTCCAGCCAATCTGAGTACCCGATTACCTATCCCCAGCCCATCAGAGTACTGAGTACCTGTCACCAGCCCATGCCTCATAAAATATACATTGGGGTGTTTGCTTTCCAAAATTGAGTCATTTTGTGGATAATTCCACTGTCCTGGTGATCCAGGACCTTCAAAAGTGTGATAGGTAGGAATTAAATTAGATGTGTAATTTATGCTCCTAGAACGCCTGAAGGTATTACTTCAATGTTGGACCTCTCTATGTGGCCAGGCTGTGTAAAAGACTCACAATAGTGGTATTGCCATACTCGGGACAGGTAGCAGAATGTATTTTGGGGGTAATTTTTGCTATGTACATGCTATGTGTTAGAAAAATCTTTGTGTAAAAAAATATGTTTTCATTTTCTTTCCATGTTTTTCGAAGACTTG
This sequence comes from Glandirana rugosa, assembly GCA_018402905.1. Taxonomy (NCBI): domain Eukaryota; kingdom Metazoa; phylum Chordata; class Amphibia; order Anura; family Ranidae; genus Glandirana; species Glandirana rugosa. Next base: position 43,948 of record BLSH010304626.1, on the reverse strand, counting down.
TGAAAAAAAAATGAACCATTCAAAGACTCATTATGCCTCATAGAATATATGTTGGGGTGTTTGCTTTCCAAACTGGGGTCATTTTGTGGGGAATTCCACTGTCCTGGTGCTCCAGGTGTAATTTATGCTCCTAGAACGCCTGACGGTGCCTCCTGCATGTTGGACCTCTCTATGTGGCCAGGCTGTGTAAAAGTCTCACACATGTGATATCGCCATACTCAGGAGGAGTAGCAGAATGTATTTTGGGGTGTAATTTTTGCTATGCACATGCTCTGTGTTAGAAATATCTTATAAATTGACCCCTTTGTGTAAAAAAAAAATGTAATTTTCTTTCCACGTTTTCCAAAGAAATGTGGAAAAAAATGAACCATTCAAGAGACTCAGTATGCCTTATTTAATGTACGTTGGGGTGTTTGCTTTCCAAAATGGTGTCATTTTGTGGCTAATTCCACTGCCCTGGTGCTCCAGAGCCTTCAAAAGTGTAATAGGTTGTTAAGAAATTTTATGTGTAATTTATGCTCCTAGAATGCCTAACAGTGCTCCCTGCATATTGTACCTCTCAATGTGGCCAGACTGTGTAAAAGTCTCACACATGTGGTATCGCTATACTTGGGATGAGTAGCAGAATGTATTTTGGGGTGTAATTTTTGCTATGTACATGCTATGTCTTAGAAATATGTTTATAAATTGACCACTTTGTGTAAAAATAAAAAGGTTTTTTATTTTCTTTCCACATTTTTCAAAGACTTGTGGGAAAAAATTAACAGTTCAAAAGACTCATTATGCCTCATAGAATATATGTTGGGGTGTTTGCTTTCCAAAATGGGGTCATTTTGTGGGCAATTCCATTGTCCTGGTGCTTCAGGGCCTTCAAAAGTGTAATAGGTCGTTAGGAAATTAGATATGTAATTTATGCTCCTAGAACGCATGATAGTGCTCCCTGCATGTTGGGCCTCTGTATGTGGCCAGGCTGTGAAAACGTCTCACACATATGGTATCGCCATACTCAGGAGGAGTGGCAGAATGTATTTTGGGGTGTAATTGGAAGTATGCATTGGCTGTGTGTGAGAAATAACTTGTTGTTATGACAATTTTGTGAAAAAAAATAATTTCTTCAATTTCCCAAGAATTGTGGGAAAAAATTACAACTTCAAAAAACTCGCCACGCCTCTTACTAAATACCTTGGACTATCTACTTTTCAATAAGGGGTCATTTGGGGGGTATTTGTACTTCACTGTCATTTCAGGGCCTCAAGAAATGGGATAGGCCGTCAGTACATCATGTGCAATCAATTTTCAATGATTTGCACAATTGCTGATAGACTCTATAACTTTCACACAGACCAAATAATATACACTTATTTGGGTTATTTTTACCAAAGATATGTAGCAGTATAAATGTTGGCCCAAATTTATGAAAAAAATTACTTATTTGCAAAATTGTATCATAGAAACTAAAAAAAGTGTTTTTTTTCCAAAATTTTCGCTCTTTTTTCACTTATGTCACAAAATATAAAAAACCCAGAGGTGATTAAATATCACCAAAAAAAGCTCTATTTGTGTGAAAAAAATGATATAAATTTTGTTTGGGTACAGTGTTGCATGACTGAGTAATTGTCATTCAAAATGTGAGAGCACTGGAAGCTGAAAATTGGTCTGGGCAGGAAGGGTGTATAAGTGTCCTGTATTGACATGGTAAAGTGTAAAAAAAATGTTTAATACATGGTCCTGGATTAAAGAATATAATAGTTCTACTATATAGAAAAACACAGCTGTTATATTGATTGATCCTGTCTATTGATTGAAAAGTTGTTCTAAAAATAAACCTCTCACTTTTGTTGAGTAAAAAAATCCTCTCCTGGTCAATTATATACACTGAATGGTTTCAGGAGACTTTATATCTGATTCTTAGTTTTTCCTGTTCTCTTGAAACAAGAAAGCCACTTCACTCCCTTCTTTTGGCAAATTCCTTAAATTTAAGTAATATAAAGATTAAGAAGAAGGGGGGATTTTTATGGTGCCACAAGTATTCAAAGAAACCAAAAAGTAAAAATGTAGAACATTTTATTGTTCATAGTACATTAAAATTTGTCTGAAGAGTGTCAAGGTTCTTTTCACCAATAATTGTTTCTTTTTTTTCACATGGAACAATATTCTTTACCACACACAGAGAATACAAATGGGGAAGAACTTGATAAGATGCCCCTTGGTTCTAGATGTTTTGCTATATGCTTCCTCAGGAAAAGTGAGGCATGTATAAGTTTTAAATGGATACAGAAAGCAATCAATGAATTAACAATGCATTGCATACATGTACAAGGCATCAAAAAATGAAAAACTTATAGTAGCATTATTATGCAGCCATGTTTCTACAACCAGAAAAGCTAGTCCCATTGAAAATATCACAACTTACCTATATGAGGTAGAGAAAAAGTTAAATTTATTTACTAGCGGGAGTAAGGGTGTTCAAAGGTGGGAAAATGGCCGCCGAGGGTCCCAAATGGAGGCTGCAGAGTGAACCTCTAATCATTGAAGAACATAGGTGCAATATATCATTCTAATTGTCCCTTAAATGATACTGAATGTATCTCTGTAAAAAGAGAAAGCGAGAAAAAATAATAACTAAAAAAATGAAAAGATAAATCAAAAAACTCTGGACGGAGAAAATAAGTTGATGGAAACAATGCAAAAGAGGGGGGGGGGGGGCAAACACCTGATCTTTGATTGACGTACAAATGCATCAGTGGAGTGCACATGGTTTAACAACTCTCATATACAAAGAACTGACATAATTGTCATAATTATCAGGGGTGCAAACCTACCCTGGATTAGGTGGATTGAAATCCCAACAAACGCTCCAGTAAAAACAGAGGATAGGGTCAATGCAGCGATTCAGCTAGGGAGTTCTTGGATGGGGTACATAAAATATATATTACCACTACCCAGAGAGCCCTGGCAGATAAAAATAAAAGAGATAAACAGCAAGGAAGGAAAATAAATGTTTGCTGAGAGATTGACATAACAAGATTAGATATAGGACAGAGCCAGCTTTCGTCCACAAGATAGTAAAAAAATGTATCCAGATAATAAAACGTCAAAGCAATGCTGCTTCTACCTCTTGCAAATTCCACGCCATCTCCAGCGTTATCCCAGACAAACGGGTGCCATGAGCAAGAGTGCTCACAGTGCCCCTTTATGAGGACAACTCCAATCAGCCAGCATTTGACCCAGCCGGCTGATTGCGTACGTTTAATATGCTGCCGCGCATGCATCGCTTCCCTCAATTGTGGGCAAATGGTTAGACAGACAAGGAAATGGAAGGGGATCAGAGTATCACCACACAGGTGTGGGAATCCGTGAGACCCATCCTTACCACCACGATCTCCCAATGGTGATTGGGTAGGCTGTGAAAGCGCCATCTGTTGGGTCGGGGAGGAACGGACCAGACAGAGATGTGGTACAGCCCAGAATGGAAGGTCAAAAGAGGGAGGGGGAAAACAATTTGAACCAAGGGGGAAAGGGACAAGATTCCCCTGGTGGAGTGCAAGGAGTGGGAATGTGTGGACATGTTGGATGGCAGAAAGGGGGGGGCAACCCCCAAGGGGGAAGGAGAGGGTGGCTGGAGACACCACTCAGCTGGCCCCTGGGGAATATACCCCCTCATCCATACAGACTCCTAACATGGGGAATCCAAGACTGGCCGTCCCACCACAAAGTGGCACTTTTTCCCAAAAAAATCCCAATAAAATACATTTATGTTTTTGGTTGTAACATGACAAAATGTGTAAAATTTGAAGGGGTATGAATACTTTTTTAAGGCACTGTAGTTTTGGATAGTACAGAGGAGGGTTAGAATCCCTGGTGTGTTTCTATTTATTTTTACCAAGAAACTATCTCCATACCTCTAAAACATGAACTGGTCACTCAAATACTAGAAAAACCCTTGTTGAACTTCACCTGACAATGTATCATAAGACATTTCTCCTTGCTCACTTTTACTTCCAAATTTCTAGAACACCTTGTCTTGAACTGTCTGAAAAACCACCTCACTGTTAACAACCTTCTAGACCCCTTTCAGTCTGGATTTTATCCCCACAGGAACGATACTCTTAAAACTCACCAATGACTTAGTAACTGCCAAAACTAATGTCCACTACTTTGTATTCATACTTTGTCTTATCCTTGATTTAGCTGACACTCCTCAAAAAATTCTAGTCTCTCTGCTTCCAATGCTCTGCTCTTTCCTGGTTCTCCTCCTACCTATCTCAGCACACTTTCAGTGTCACCTTTAACTCAATCTCCTACTTTTCCTTTTTCTGTCGGGGTCCCTCAAAACTCTGACCTCAAGCCCGTTATTTATTTTCACCTCCTCGTTGATAACCTCCCATGGTTTACAAAACCTATGCTGTTGGTACCCAAATCTATCGCTCTACTCCTCGACTCACTCCTATCTCTTCATGCATCCCCAATTTACTAATTGACATCAAAGGACCTCTAATTTACTCCCTCGTTATCTCTCACCTCAACTATTGCAATTCCCTCCTTCTCTCTAGCCCCCTTGTCACCTTCTCCTATGCTTGTATCTCTAGAGTCTCTCCCTTATACTCCCTACTCAACTCCATTTTGCTATCTCCTACTCTGCCTTCAGGCAATCCTTGAAAAAATATCTCTTTTGAGAAACCTATCCCATCTTTACCTAACAACTGGAATTTGTCTTTCTCCTATAACTCATTTTCCAACTGTTATTACCTTTTGTATCACTTGCTTCTCCCTTTACATTTTTAACTCACACAGGCAAGTCCCTCTGAACTCTCCTGTATTGGATTAAATTGTAACTGTTTTGTCTCCCTTAATTTTGTAAAGCACTGCAAAAACTGTTAGGCTTGGTTCACACAGGGGCGACTTTTGCTCCAACTTGTGTCACCTCAAGTCGCCCCAAGTCGCTTGACATCTTAAATTACATTAAAATTAATGGGAGCCGTCTTAATGTACACTACTGAAGTTACTCTGACTTCAAAAAAGGTTCCTGTATGCCTTCAAGGTGACTTCTATCCCACTTGTACCCATAGAATTCAATGGAAGTCACCTCCAAGTCAGATCACCCATCTATATTGAAGCGACTTACAGGAAAAAGAAAGGAATTTACACAGTTACTCCCCCCAAATTACCCAGGCAACCCCCTCCCTCCCTTCTCTGATTAGCCACAGGACACCGATTAGTCTCTTCCCTCCCTCCCCCAACGGACCCATTAAACCCCC